>QFEX01000748.1:14131-32250 GCA_003316505.1 Suillus alpinus
GACACGACAAGCCAACGCCCATCATCGGACAATGCGGTGGCGATAAGGTTCGTGCGCACGTTGAGATCCATCTCGAGTACTTTCTCCCAAGAAGTCCGCGTTTCAGGATCAGTCGATGGATCAACGCCATCCACGATCACATCCGAATCTGGAATGCCAAGAACACGCCATATATTGACACCTGTCTCATGCATGCTTGCCACAAGGCGCGCTCTGCGAGAAACACACATTGATGCGGTGTACGCGATGCGACGATAATATGAATCCTCGAAAGTCGCGGTGACTCTTGTTGTGAGAGGGTTGACAACACGAGGGGCAACGGAAGATGAAGTCATGCTGGCTGGCAGCGCGGGAGTGAGTGCAATAGACATGTCCAGTCCTCCAGAAGCTAGGACCGGTGCGATGTATGTCGCATTTGCAGAGGGCTTCCGCTTGTAAGAGGGGGGGATGGGGGTGTAAGGTGGCCAGACTGCGAGACACCGGACGTCATGTGAGTGTACACGACGTGAGCCAGACTGAATCCATCGTGCTGGGGCAGAACTCGATATGGAAGATGATGTTTCTTCAGCAGTGGGAACGTATGAGAACTGCACAATTTTTTGGTCGACGCCAGAGCTGAATACAGATGTGCCTTCCTGGAATCCGGCCAATTTAGTCACAGAAGAATATCGTATCGGACGACTTACGGGACCAATTACAAGGCAAAGCACGTCAGCCCCGTGCGCTGGATAGCTGCAGGTTTGCGTGCAGGTCATGGAGTCCCAGAACTTCACTGTGCCTAACGAATCCCCAGATACGATGGTCCCGTCGCTGTATCAAATTGGTTAGGTCGACATATTGAGGTATTTTGCGCATGTACTCACGCAAGTACGCCAACTGTCCAGACAAGCGTCCGTTCACCTTTCATCTTGTCTGTTCCCATACGGTCAGTCGATCTGCCAGTAGCGACATCCCATTTACGCAAGCTGCTATCCGAACCACCCGTGACGAGCCATGTGTCGGTCCACTCGTCTTCATCGTCATCGCTGTCTTCGTCACTATCAGTCTCATTGTCAGTTTTTTTCGCCGTCCGCTGTTTTGGCGGTCGAGGTGTTGGCGGACCCCAAGCAATGCTCAGTATGCGACTTTTTATGCGATCGAATCTCCTGTGATGCTGCAGAGTATCTGCGACTAGGGATAGCAAGCGAACAGATCCGTCTTCGCAGCCAAGCGCCAGTAGTGTCGAGCCAGGGTTGGCTGCAATACTCCAGATGGCACCTCCCTGGGAGCTAATAGTTCTCTAAAGTTCAATGTGAGTTTGGTGTAGACTATACGAAGTCAGAGCATCGTACCCGAACACAGCTGCGAGATATATCCCATTCCAGCAATTCAGACCCACCACCTGAGCTAAAGAGGCGGAGATCAGAGCACGACGGTATGGTGTCCGATGGAAATATATCCGGATAGCGTAGAGTAAAAGCTAGTGAATCTACTTTTGATGGGCATGGGCCAGGTAGAGTCTAAATGCAACTTTAATTATTGTGTCAAATAACGACGCACAGCGCTCACCTTGCGCACTTGCCAAGCTTGGGATGCCTGAATCTCTCCCTCCTCGGCAGTCCATTCAAGAAGGTCGATGTTGCCATTGGCATGGCCGACACCAAGTGCCCCGAACTTATCTTTTTGATCCCTTTCCCGTTTCTTACCTTTGAGAGATGGTAATGGTAGCGGAGGAAACGCGAGAGCCGTGATCGGCGATGGTGTATAGTCAACGAACCTACAACGGTGCACAGCGACGGGTCTTGACATGGCGCGAGCCTCAGCGAAGGATAGAGACAGTCTTCCCTTCTATCAAGAGTCTGATATGCCTCGCATTTTTCTTCACTGCCTTTCTTGGACGCGTCCTTCAACCACGTGGTCACACCTCATATTTTGCTCCTTACATCTTCGCGACTTACTTTTGAACTTCCTCCAAAATTCTTGCTTTCGATTTCACTTTGCTTTCTCGCTCTTTGCTAATATGTCTTTCCTTGGACGTGGTGGTCCATCACCAGCTGGTGGTGTCAACCATGAGCGCGTTGAAATGGCCATAAACGAGTGCGTTGGCTCCCATTTCACCCGGCCGTTGCAGCTGACTCTCAGGCCTTAGAATTGACATGGTTTCAGACGTCTTTAACCGCATCGTTTCGTCCGTGTCATTTTTTTTGCAATTCCTGTGGCCTTGACTTATTTAACGTGCGATGTAGTTCATGTCACGCCAAGTGCATTAGTCCTCGCTATGCCGAAGGAGACCTCAACAAGGGCGAGAGTGTCTGCATTGATAGATGTGTGGCAAAGTTCTTCGAAGTTAACAAGAAGGTCGGAGAAAAGATGCAGAGCGCAGGAGCGAATGCACAGGCCACGGGGTCATCGAGCTTCTCGCTATGAGAACGACCGCACGAGGGACATTCATGGATGGTTATGATGTGAGTCGGTCGCCTACCTGAGCTTTTTCTTTCTCACCTCGCTTACTCTTTTTCTTCAGAGCTCTTCGACTTGTTCTACAACGTAATGCATTGGTGCACAATTATACATCCCAACACATTAGATAAACATGTATCGGACGGATCCTACTTGGTAAAGTTCGGGAAACACTCTGCCAATGTTTTCGAGTGCTTGTTTTGGGCGTGCTCCTCTAGTCTGCATGTACATTATCAGTACAAATCGCTTCTTCCACATTCTCATTTGATGAAAGGCAGACACTTACGCTGGTGCACGGGTGGTTAGCAGCTAAGGAATCGATTAGAGTGATATAAACAGAATTTATGAGTAACGACTTACGAAAGTCTGTCTGCAAGTCTGGCAAACAATGTTCTTCGCCGCTTCGTTAACCTTGATCCTACTTGTAGGGCCTTTGTCTGAGCTTTTTGCTGCATTGCGTTCACGCTTTTGTGCAGCTTTGGCGCCCTGGTGGCTTGTTAGTGGGCTAGAATCACCCTTTCCCGTGAACTGAAGATAACCTACGTTCCCCATGATTAAGCTAAGACTCTGAAAAAAATGGAGACCGAAAACTGGTACAGAAAGCTAGGAAAGAAAGAGAAAGCGGAACTGGTATACTTTGCGAGTGCTCGACAACGTTGCACAGGACGAACGCATCCTTTTACGTAAGTCGTCTTATGGACTTATCTTATCTCCGTTATCTTCGTCTATCGTGGTACTTACAATCAACTTATATACAGAGTCACTTACCACAGTCATCGACTGGCGCCGGTGTTCGTAAGCGGAGTCCCGCAATATTGAACAGATATATGGTGCGGATAATCACAATCTTTCGACCAGGGGCAGTCATTGCAACCAGACTCTCCAAACCTGCAGGGACTAGAATACTGCCCAGTGTGCGACATTCTTGCAGTCATATCCGTCACTTTTCTTCCCCCATACAACAGCCTCCTCTCTTCAAGATGGATCCTAAACTCGCGTCGATCATTGAGCAGGTCAAAGTGGACATCCTCACTCCCACTCAACAACAGGATAATGCGAGACAATTGGAAGAGGTTTCCAGGTGTTTTATATGTGAGTTCAAATGGAAAGTAGTGATTTCGTCTGGCTGAAGAAATGGTAGCCGATACTATCACAGGTGTGTCCTCCACTTTTATTGAAAATCGCCTGAACGGGACTTTGTTCAGTGCCTACGAAGGAGATGTTCGCGTACGCTGTGCAAACTTCACTCGGTGACGATGTCTACAGCGAGCCATCTACAATTGCCCTGGAGGCACACATTGCTAAGCTCACAGGGAAGGAAGCTGCTCTCTTTGTAAGCAGTGGAACCATGGGCAACCAGCTTGCTATCCGCACGCATCTCCAGCAGCCTCCCAATTCCATCATTTGTGATGTTCGGGCGCATATCAATAAGTTCGGCCTGTTGCTCCATTCATCGTGACCTGGTGGCTAACTTGCCCTAGGTACGAGGCTGGCGGCGCGGCAATCCACTCAGGTGCTCTCCAGAACGCTTTGACACCTAAAAATGGCATGCATATGCTTATGCGGTCGCACATTCTATTATTAACATATACGCTAGGACACCATTTGACTCTGAAGGATATCGAACCTCATGTAGTGTTTGGCACTGATGTACACAGGTATGGAGGTTCTGCGTGTCAAGGATTCTTTTAATGTCTATCAGCGCACCAACGCGAATTATTTGCTTGGAGAATACACTGAATGGCACGATCATGCCTCAAAGCGACATAATCGAGATCGCTGATTTTGCCCTCAAGAATGGCATACTGCTGCATCTTGATGGTGCACGTCTGTGGCACGCCGCCGCGGAAACTCGGACACCGATTGATGAACTCTGCGCACCATTTGACTCAGTCAGTTTGTGCTTCAGCAAGGGTCTCGGTCAGAATCGTCATCAGTACCTACGAGTAGAGACTGACTCGCTGCAGGTGCCCCCGTTGGAACTTGTCTCGTCGGTTCGAAAACATTTATACAGAAAGCGCGCTGGTTCCGCAAGATTTTTGGCGGGGGGATGCGCCAGACTGGTGTTCTTGCTGGGTCGGTCGCTTACGCACTCACGCATAATTTCCCCCTCCTTCCTAGGGTCCACGCTCTAGCCAAACGCCTACAAGCTGGTTTAGAAGAGCTTCAGGTCGGCATATTGAGTCCTGCAGAGACTTGCATGGTAAGCCTCACCGGTTGTTTCTCGATCTTTGATACTCAAACCGACTTACAACACGAAATAGGTTTTTTATGATCCTTCCACAATCGGTGTCGAGTACTGGGAAATCATAGATAGTGCGGCTGCATTACCGAAGCCCATTAGTCTTACTGGCTCTCGTCTCGTGGTACATATCCAAACATCGCCTGAGGCAGTGGAAGACTTCTTGTCATTGATAAGAACGCTGAAGGAGGAGAGGGTCAAAGCGGGTGTTGTTCCCTCACTAGTGGACTCAGACGGAATGAGGAACGTGTACGTCAGGGCCACGAGGCCCTCCACACCCACTAGATGATTCAACACATACAATGTGACGCCTGCTGTCCTCCATGATCACAAACCTGTTAGAAATTTCGAATAACTACAATGTGATGTAGTTTACCTGTTGGAGTCGGAGGGATGCTGGTAAGTGAAAGAGACCTAGACGATGAGCTCAAGCGTCAACTTATGTTGAGCGCTGATTAGTACTAGTTACGAGCTTAGAATGAACGATTTTGTCTACACAATAGCAGATGAGTCATTTCCTGATTTCCATTCCAAGGGAATTACTACACAGCGATGTTCATTATTGTGCCGCAATACTAGGTTCAGATAATGGACCACCAGTGCCGGAGTTCCGCAAGTCAGCAGGACAGCATAATATAAATACCAGAGATATAGCACAGTACGGTACTCCCGATATCTCATCGAGCCATGCCTTCCCTGACAGACGTCCGTTTGGCTGAACTCGCGCAGGAAATCGCTTGCGATGTGCATTCCAAGACTCAGGATGATGACAACATCCTCAAGGTCCAAGAAATCTCGAGAGCATTTGTGTGTGAGTGATTTACATCATTGCATGAGAGAGGGGTTTCACAGAGTATCTACAGCGGACACTATCACAGGTATTCTATCTCGATATGGATCACGAATCCACGCTGATGATGGTAAAATATCGTGATCAGTACCGACCAAGGAGATGAATGCCTATGCTCTCCGTGCGTCCCTCGGGGACGATGTATATTTCGAGCCATCCACAGCCGTGCTTGAAACCCACGTCGCAAAGATCACCGGGAAAGAAGCAGGTCTCTTTCTACCAACGGGCACAATGTCGAATCAAGTTGCCCTCAGGACTCACTTCCAGCAGCCCCCATACTCAATCATCACAGATGCACGGGCTCACATATACCGGTAGGTTTGCTTGTCACTCGAGATATATATATTTGCAACGTTTGCCAGCATGGAAGCTGGCGGCGCCGCTTTTCACTCAGGTGCCAACAGCATCCCAATTATTCCCGCTAACGGTATGCCTTCTCCCAATCGGACCCGCATTTTGAATTATTGTTTACTCCTAACCAGAACACCATCTTACCTGGGAGGACATCGAGCCTCGCATCGTCTCTGGCACAGATGTGCACGTGTAAGTGCCAAAATAAATGTCGCTCAACTGCTCCAGTGACACCTCCCCTGAAGTGCCCCAACGCATATCATAGCGCTTGAGAATACTCTGAACGGAACTATCATTCCACAGGACGACGTACTTGAAATTTCGAAGAACGCACATAGTCGGGGTATCATCATGCATCTCGATGGTGCGCGCGTCTGGCATGTTGCAGCAGAAACCGGATTGTCCATGAAAGAGCTTTGTGATCCATTTGAGTCTGTAAGTTTATGTCTCAGCAAAGGACTTGGTAAGACCTGCTCCGCTATGTCGTTGTGGACGATGCTCACTGATAGCGTAGGTGCACCCATCGGAACTGTCCTCGTTGGCTCAAAGCCATTTATAGCCAAGGCGCGATGGTTCCGAAAGCTCTTTGGTGGGGGAATGCGCCAGACCGGGTACATGGCTGGCTGCGCTGCGTACGCACTCACCTATAATTTCCCTATACTCCCTCGCGTGCACGCCCTTGCAAAGCGGATGCAGCAGGGCCTAGAACAGCTTGGTATTGGCATCCTGAGTCCCGCTGAAACTTGCATGGTGGGTGATACCCTGACAAAGTTGGAGAATGCCACATGAAAGTGATAATGACTTTCTATTAGTTGTTCTATGACCCTTCGCCTATCGGGGTTGAATATTGGGAAGTAGTCGAGCGGGCCGCACAACTTCCAGATCCCATTAAGCTGAACGGGTCTCGCCTTCTGATGCACATTCAGACATCGCCTCAGGCGATAGAAGACTTCCTGGAGCTCATGCGTACGCTCAAAGAAGAGAAGGCTGCTGCGGGATGGAAACCCGATGAGAACGCACCGCCCAAGAAGAAGTCCCTATTCAGAGATGTGTACGTCAAGGCCGTTAGACCAGCATAGATGTGAAGAGAATCGACCCAAGTAGATCGGAAATATGCATAGATGAATCCAATATGAATGTGGAGCTCTACCCCTTCCCAATATACCGCTGTTTTTCATACTCCTTCCAGAGTGCCTTCATCACGCTCTTCCCACCCGCATCCAACGCACTCACCATAACAGCATCACGACTGTGCGTACCCATCATTTCGCACAGCGAAAACAGGCCCGGCTCAAGTTCACGCCTCACATCTGCCCGCATGACACATAACGGGTCGTTCATAGCGTCGATGTACGCCGTAACCACATAAGCAGCATGCTTGGCGAATGGCTTTGACAGGCTTTCCGCCTTCTGCTCCGCGCTGGGCTGCATGTGAGCGCGGGGAACAGTCTTTGTCGTCAAGGAGGTGAGGAGCCGTGCAAGTGCACGAGCTTCTGGCACACCTAGAGGCTCAGATGGAGCTATCCACGATGGGAGGGTGTCGGTGACGATGCGGCTCTGCTTCGCGGCCAGCTGGGGCCGTAGACTACGTGTACATGAGACCAGTTGGCGGAGAATCATCCCCAGATGTGGCAGAATGTGGACGGCAAGATCGCGACGCAGTCGAACGAGTGCGTTTAGGATGGTGGTAGAGGCGTGGAAGACTGCAGGTGTGGTGTTACTGTCATGCGTTTGAGATCCACAGAGAATTTTAGAAAGTAGGGCATGGATGGGACCCGGGTCGACGGGGCGAAGAGCTGCAGGCTAGGGTGAAGTGTCGAGTTATGATCAATGCTAGGATGTACTATGACGTACCCTATCTGAACATTGCCGAGCCACATACTCGAGGCAAGCTACCTTCAAGTCCGCAGGACCCGCAAAGAACTGCGCGTGTCCAATAAAGAGATTCAGGCACTGACTGAAAAACCCCTGAACGACCTTTAAAGTCCCTACGATGTTGTGAGACAGGCACTCAGAAATAATTGAAATATATTTCATTTACCTTGAGGTGCATCATGTAACAGGACAGTGGCTGCATATACTAGGCGCACACATTGAGCCGGAGGAAATCGCGTGCTTTGAAGTGCTTCATATACTGTATCCAGTATATGTGAGAAGTCATCGACTGAAAGATGCTTGCATCCGTTTGAGACGACTTCATCCAAGGCTCCTACGTTCACCACAACTTAGTTCGATCAACGGAGCCCATCTAAAAAATAAAACAACGCACCAGCTTCCGTAGAAAATACATAAACCCCTACTGCCAGGTCAAGATGCATCCCACGGTCGACATTAGGCAAACAACGCAGTTCCTCGAAAAGAAGTCCCAATATTTCTGCAGAAAACTTGTATTTTTCTCTGTGTCGTAACAGCGCGACTGCGATTTGGTGGCCATGCCCGGATGTTGAAGTAGCTGAAAAAACGAGGTGAGTTAAAAATGCTTGAAATCAAAGGGTGCCTCGAATGATTACCTGCAACGCCTAGCCAATGGCCAAATGAAAGGTGGCGCGCCCACGCTTTGATAGTCCCGCCTGAGGGGAGCTTGTCGCTGACGTTGGACTGTGAAATTGATGTGAGTGCAGCGTGCAGTTCTTTCATCGATGCAATGATCGAGTCAGGAAGACTGCCATCATCATTAGAGGAAATCTACATATATTTCGAATGACGAACGAACGCACCTGGAAACAGAAAAATCCTGTCTGAGACGCTCAACAAGCTGGAGCACACATAACTCCGGAAGGCTCTCTTCCTCAAGAGAACCAGACTGCGCGAGAGAGTAGAAGATGGAAGTACATGCGGCTGAAGCGGAAAGATCTTTGTCTGATGCTCGGAGGAGCGCACTGCCCAGGAGTCAGCAACCTTACATAACAGCAGGGGAAAGACATACACAATATAGAGCTCCGCAAGATTTATCGTGGCATCTCTCAAGACCGCATTATCTGAGATCTCCATGTTCATAAGGTGCTTCACGTAGTCTCTTGCGCTCTACAAGTGCACGTCAGAAAGAAATAAAGGAAGTACATGTAGACATACCTCATAATCTGACGTGTTCAGATACCCGAGTTGCCCCATCCGTTGAAGGAATACACGGATATGCGTGAGCGTTTGCCGTGCATCTTCTCGGTCCCTGCCTTCGTCACGCTTACGCTTGCCCTTTGCTGTCTTCTCTCCGGCAATCCCATGCAGCGACAATGAAATAGACACATCCCCCTCCATTGCCCGGCGCACGAGCTCCACGCGAGCCTGTTTGGTGAGGTACTCAGGGGGGACATATAACAAAAGGGAGTAAGTGCTGCTGAGCTGATCGAACGCAGAACTTTTCAGAGAGTTAGGCGAGGACATGAGGTACGCAAGGACGGAAGCTGTCGGCGTCAAATGGTAAGCATCCAATTATCAAGTGGAAAAAATGAAAGCACAACGGGGGATCAGAGCGGATGATGATCTCACCTCGTATATTCCCCATCTCCCAGAACTGCGCATTGTGCAAGACGCCCAAGAGGACGTCTTTTGGCTGCAAGCCCTGCACGTCCGCCTGACGAGTAGACGTGGGCGAAATAGAGAATATGAGCTTGATCAGGCGATCGAGAGAGGATTTAGATGCGTGGGCGCTGCATAGTGGAGATGTACATCAGAACCACAAGGAGGGAGCAAAGAGAAAACACATACTCTACAAGATCTAACCACCGCTCGACGATTAGGTAGAGTACCATCAACCCACTCGTGTTCTGTACTTGGGCCTCGACATAAGCCAAGGCAACGTCAAATACAGTCTCCACTCCTACATCCGTTTCCGATTTAGAAGACCATGCAAAGAGAAATCGCAGCTAAAACGGGGAAACCCCTATCAGGGCCTTCCAATCAAACAGAGGAAGAAGACACACAATTTCAAGCACCAGCTCACCCTCCACACCCTCTTCTGTTTTA
This sequence comes from Suillus alpinus, assembly GCA_003316505.1. NCBI lineage: Eukaryota > Fungi > Basidiomycota > Agaricomycetes > Boletales > Suillaceae > Suillus > Suillus alpinus. The sequence goes on from QFEX01000748.1 coordinate 23,977, forward strand.
ACAACCTCCAATAGTCCTTGCACATCTCCTTGTTCTCCACCGCACTTCCAAGCCGGTAGATGATATGCAAAGCGAAGAAACGCAGCGCCTGTCACTTGGTCTGCCCAGGATATTTTTGAAGCCCTGTCACAAAGAAGCGAGCGAGCGACCTCGACGGCCCATACGCCCGCCTCGCGCACAGCCTCACGGACCTCGGCGGTGACGAAAGAAGATGGGAGGTTCGACAGGAACAGGGCCGCGAACTTGAGAGTGAGGGAAAGGGAAAGGGCATGTGCGTCTACTTCCTGCATGTCCTGTGTAGGCGCTGGACTCGCAGATGACGGGGCAGGCTCGCTTTTCCGCCGCTTTTTAAGCGGCCTGTCTTTCATTTCGGTAGTTTTGATGAGTGAGGAGAGGTTTTGGTAGGTATTGAAACTGTCTTTGAGAGCCAAGGTAATCTGAGCTGCCTCTTTTACTTGGGTGGGTGTGAGGAATGTGCGGAGTGCTTGTGCGAGCGAGGAAAGATGGGTATGTGCGAGGATAGCAGAATTGCGTGCGCCGCCGTAGAGTTCTTGAGGTGATGCAAGGGATCCGATGCAAAGAAGAGAGGTACAGGCGTCAAAGAGTGCATGACTGTATGTGTGTAACGTGCGCGTCTTGGAGTGAAAGTCGAGGAGGAGGTTAAGAAGTATGTTGGCTGATTTGTGTATGGATGGAGATGGGCGAGTCTGGAGAAAAAGTCGTCAGGAATGGCGGAAACGTTGATTTGACAGAAAAAATACGAACGAAGGGGCAAAGCTCACCAAGATCAACCAAGGAAGTACCCTTCCCACCACAGGCTCGATCACATCATAGTCGACCCTCGCGAGCACAACCAACACGTCCAAAGCCAAACGTACCACCTCCCCTTCCGCTTCTCCTTCCAATACCCGCACCGCATCCTCCCTCACCACCTCTACCTCCCCTACACCCTGACTTGCGTAAATCCGCTCACTCTCGATAATACTGACCAGACCGACTCTCGCTTCCCAGCTCAGATCGTTCCCGGCCAATAGTTTCAGGCAAGAGGCGAAGAATGCCATGGAGGTCATTCTCATGTCGTTTTCACGGTTTTGTGTTTTGTTCTGGGAAGCGGGAAACAAAGTGGTGCGGTACCGCCGTAGGAAATGCGTATGGGTGCTGAAGAGGCGGGGGAGGAGCGGGATGGCAGGATTTGTTGTGGAAGGTGAGTTGGGCGAAGATGATAGGACCGCGAATAAATTCTCAGATGAGGTGGATGCACGAAGCGCATCAAGAGAGAACAGAGTCTCCGTTCCTGCGGCGTATACCGCTTCATCCAGCGACGGAGACAGATAGGATGATCGCGAGATTGCACGAATCCAGGATGAGAGATGAATTTGGAGGAAGGTCGCGTGTAGCTATGCAAACATCTTAGGTCGCTCTCGCCGCAGAAAGAACAAAAGTATTGCGCACCTTCTTTTTGTTCCCCGCATTTCCTAGTGCTTCTCTATACGAAGATACAACTGCCTCACACATACCTTCCAAAGCCTCATCATTAAGCAGCTCAGAAGAAACATCCAGTGCAGCGCCAAGGCACTCTAATAGCGTCTCCGCGCCAATTTTGTGGACGCTTAACGGCCATAGGACAGAGAAGCACGGACGCACGAGCACAAGGAGCTCTTTCGCCTCTGTAACTGGCAGGTCATTTAGCAGCGTGAGGATCGAGATGATGATTGGCGCGAGCGGAGTGCGATTGAGAAGGGAACCAAGCCATACTTTGAGGCCTCGTGCACCTGCCCCTACGCTGGCATCCAAAACCTTGCAAAGAAGGCACCAGTACCGCGGATCGATTACCGGGTTGTCGCTGATCAATGGGTTATCAAGACCAATTGCTGCACTCCGCACAAGCCAACGCACCTAGTTTTTGACTTGTCTTTGAGCAGTCGCGTGAGTATGAACTCGGCGATGAGCTCGTGCTTATTTGGAATATGAAGGGTAGTGTCATCCCATGCTGTACAAGCGATTTGGATTTTTGGCGGGCTTTCTGGGTTGGGTGGATCTGTGGGAGCTTTTAGGAGCCTAACGAAAGACTGGGCAGACAAGGGTGTTGTCATTGAAAGGTCATGAACAGTATGTACCAGTACGCGATGAAGGAAAAGTTATATCACTCACGTGATGCATATGTATGATTTTCAGAATCAGTGTTCAAGAGTCAATCACTCAATTTCATTGCATGAGCTGAATGCACGTCAGTGTGAATGAACTCTAGCTAGCTAGCTATCAGTTAAAGCGCATATCACAATCTTGGAGCGAGCTGAACGATTTACACCCCCCATTGAGGGGTCAATACATATATGGAACATTTAACGCGGTTGGCATTTTATTTTTGGCCCTTCATTGTTGTCTGCTGCCTCTCTTCGCTACTCACCATGTCAGCCCAGAGCATAGCTCGCTGGAATGCAATTCCCATGTCTCGACCTGATACAGACAATCAAGAACAAGCACAATCTGTACAAAATAAAACTAATTCCATGAAGGTACTCTGCCATATTTTCTGGCACGAATGAAACACCCCTACTGCCCTACCGTGCATCCATCCCAGCGCTCTCACCAAGATGTTGATGATAACGACGACGATAACGTCTCGCTCGTCTCAAGGTCACCATCGCCTCCCCCCGATGCAATGGACATTGAAAAATACGACGAATATGTCCGCGGTCCAGAAAGGGAGGTCATCACCGTCGAGACCAAGATCAAAAGCACCAACAAGGGCTTTGCAATGCTCGCAAAACTCGGTTGGTTAGAGGGTCAGCCGTTGGGACTATCTGCAGACGGTAGGTTTGATCATTCATGTCAGGAACCACATCACCAATCCTTCCGCTGCAGCGCGCGTCGATCCTATACCATTTCATGTGAAAAATGATTTGACTGGTCTAGGAAAAACGACTCAGGATTTTCGAATGATCGAGACAACAGTTGCCGAAAGGCGCAAGTTGGACTCCGAGCGACAGCGAAAAGAAACCGAAGATCAACGAAAAGCGCGAGAGGCGAGCCCAATCGTACTAGCGATATCGTTGAGCATACTGATATTGTTCCAGGACGATGCTGCCCGTCGCGCTGCACTCAAATCGGAAATTTCAGATACGCTCAAAGCGTTCTACTGCTCGCTTTGTGAAAAGCAATTCCAAAATGTCGCACAATATGACGAGCATACAAACTCGTACGCTCATCACCACAAGGCGCGCCTCCGGGATATGCAAGCCAACACACGTATGACATCCCAAGAAGATGTCGATAAGCGTAAGGAAAAGGAGCGCAAGCGAGAAGAAAAGGAACTTCGCAAAATTGCCAAGGCTGCTGGGATCAAGATGGCAAAGCCTACTACTACACCAGCTGCTGTGGCTACTGCACAGGCACCTGCTGCTGCAGAGGCCTCACTTCCCTCTGAGGCACAATCAAGCGCCTTCAAGAAAGCTGGCTGGGCAACTGTTTCAGCACCAGTTGAGCCTTCGACTAGTTTCAAGCGGCCAGGTTGGGCATCTTTGGATTCCAATGCGTCCTCCTCTGTGCCTTCCGCACCACTCCCACTCCCACCCCCACCACCGCCAGTGCATAGTCCGCCTCCAGCTTCTCGCAGCGCAGCAAGTGCTACACCAATATTTCGCACCGGTGGCTGGACATCTCTTGACGTCGGCAGCTCTCAGTCGGTCACCCCGCCTCCTCCCAACAAAACTGCAGCGCCACCGCCTCTACCACCCAATGTAGCTCCGCCCCCTCCCTCACTTCCTCCCATGATTGCACCCCCTCCGGGCGGTCGGCCTCCATCCCCACCAGCAAATGTGCGTCCACCTAGTGTACCCCTCCCTCCCTCCACGCCTCCACCCAGTGGGCCACCTCCCTTCCCTCCCACAACAGGTGGCTGGGGCCCTGCTGCACGCCCCTCTGATTCTAAGAGACGGGACCAGGGTTTTGCTCCTGCGCCGACGTTCTCTCAACCTCCGCCTCCAGCAGCAGCTATCCCGCCTACATCATCCACTCTCAAGGCTGCGGTTCCTCCGCCTGCTGCTCCTCAAGCAAGAACAGGTTGGCAGCAGTGGAAGCAAGGCTCTGGGTCGAAACGGAGATAGAGTACATACATACATCTCTGTCATTGACTATGCTGATTATCTGTTTTCTTGCTGAACTCTTGACATGTAAGGACGGAGTGTGTGGTTCCGCAGATGCAATTCGCGTGACTCTCATGTTCATGTTATAACCCCACTGGTATATAAGTGCCCGTGGAGCTTCGCCGCCAACTTCAACTCGCCAATGCCGTCTCTTGCCAGACGCTCCATCAAACCCAAGTGGCCCTGAACCGTTTCTGTTTCGTGACCGTCGACTCTACCCTGACGCACACACCCGGATGGGCTTTGCACTCTCCGACACACGAGCTGCGCTTGCTCACGCGACAAGTTTCAATGGCTCGCAAAGTCTTTCCCTCCAACACGGTGCTGAAGCACTAATCTTTTTGTGCATCGTCAATTCTACGCTTCTCTCCAGAGTCCAATGTTGTTATGATATATCCGACAAGAGAAAAGGACAACAGCTAATGTAGTTGACGCAAATCTGTTATACACTGTTGATTTTCCAAACACGTGACGAACGCGTCGCGATCGTCTGTTTATCGCACGCGCACAAACCTTCATATTCTAGGAGTATAAATACAGCGTGTCCGCGATTCCTCTTCGTTCATCACAGTTGACCCTCTTCTACGCGTACCAGCATATTCTTACGATCTTCTTCCCTCTCAATATCCTAGTGTTTGCCATCATGATCTCTACCGCCATGATCATTATTGCCCATGTCGTCGTCACTGGCTATCTCACGATCTCTTTATTCAAACGGACAGTCGCCATACCGCTGAGGTCCTGTCCAAAGCAGAGAAGGTTTCCGCTGGCCTCGTTGCATACTCTGTCTGCTTTTCGACTGTCACGCTTGTTCTCGCCGCCGACGCAGCCACTCAAAGATGTCTCAGCAACGACGTCAAGCATATGCCCGCAGCTCCGAAGGACGACGCTGCCGACTCCAATCCTCCATCCGCTAATGGCAACGCCACCTCCGGTACGCCCAAGCCGAGCCATATCATTTGCAGCCGTCTCCGTCTCCATCTACATCATGTTCATCGCGTTTAATCGAATCGACGGAAACAATATTTTAATGTCCACTCCAGTTCTAATTTTACGCTCGACTGTGAGTCGGTTGGTCATGAAAGCTCTGTCCAAGAGGTGAGACGCAGCATAGCCTCAATTTCCACATTAGTACCTGATGTTTGAGTCTCTAGGACGATCGTTCCGAACCGCAGCCTAGGAAGGAACATGGACTAGTTTGAGATGACACGCGGGAAGGACATACAGCAAAAACATCTTTATAATCCGCAGGCTTCACATTATCCTATGGCGAAGGTGATGGAGTAGACATCATGATGACTATTACTGCAAAGTGCAAGAGCCTTGTTGAGCCTTGTGCTTGTAAGGTAGGTAAGCCGCAAGCGTCAGCGTCTGTGGTGTAGAATTCGAAGTTTGAAGGTCTTAGGAGGAGCGTTTCACGCCAAGGATCTCGAACCAGATCATCATGACGTGTGCTACCTGGAATCACTCTTTAGACGGAGTGAAGTTGTTCCTTTTGAATAACTTGCGAGAAAATCTCCAATGCTGCTTGGGGCTGGAAAGCAGGCTGATAGTAACACAAGTAGGCATCAGTGAATATCGTCTTCCTGAGGCGAGTCAACTAACCACTAAATGTCCAGCAGCGTACACCCGTCTAAAAGGCAAAATAATGAGATACATGTCTTGAAAACAAGTTGAAAGGAAAAAATATTCACGCAAAGGAGAAGTTGTCGACATTTTGCACGGCCGCAACAGGTGTGCCGCCGATCGTCATATTGGTGAATGGGGCGTTATGCAGCGTCTCATTGCCATACCAATCCATTGCTAGGACTGACGCATGGGACTGTTAAACAGCATAATTCAGCGATGTTGGCGATAAAATACGTAACAGCCTACCCCAAGCCAGTTGCAGCTAAAGCCAATTAGAAGCGTTGAGATCACACGAGATATCATTACAGCAGGAAATCGGACTTAATATCAGCATCTCCAGCCTGTCCTTTCCCGGTAAATTAAGTAGCAAACAGTGAAGTAGACACTGAGGCACGCACCCAAATCAAAATCTTCATCCCAGAGTTGGCCAGAGCCGAGAGCTGGGGTAGCCAAGTCCTAGCATCCTTTAACAGGATTTCACATTTAGCACGAGGAAAGAAGATATACAAAAACATACGTCGCCTGTCTTTCCAAACTGCTGGAATGGTGCGTTTGGGCATTCCTCGTATTTGACCTCAGCACCGATCTCATTCATGACATCCTTCTCGTTTAAATAGTCCACATAGTATTCAGGGGGGAATAAAGCAGATGAATTTTGACGCAAATCATTTTGGTCGTAACCATCTACAGCAGGGTAGTAAAGATTATCACTCTGAACAAGTTAGGTGATGTCCCTAGAGATACCACACATATGTCACTCACGCAGTAATTATCAGCATCCCGGCAAATCTTGTTTGAGCTGGTGGAATCACCAGCAGCGTAACAGGCTTTCTCTTGAGCCACGCAACCATCAGAGCCATAGAGGGCATCCGTCATGTTCTTGAGTACTTCATCCGGCTGGAGTTGCCCATAGCCAGGAGCATAGGTCGCAAAGTTCAGATATGCGATGTTGTGAATCAGCGGATCAATCCACCCACTGCACATGTTCATTCAACAAGTGATCAAGCAAATCATGAAAGCGAAAGCGAAGTACTTGTTGATCATCAGAGCGCTAACAACAATTGGAACGGCATCGATCGCCCCGCTAGCGATTAAGGCGTTTTGCTTTTCGAAGTAGGTCACAAAACTGGGTCCATAGTGACCGCCATAGCTTTCTGTGGCAAAGACGAATCTGAGCCTGACATGAGCAATCGTTCACGTAACCGGGTTAAGCGACTGACTCTTGACTGGCATACTTCGAAAATAGTCGGCTTTCAAACAAAACCTGGAACGCAGTCCATACAAATGGCGCCGCGCCTTCCGTGCTGTTTACCGTATCGGTACCATAGGAGAATCCGGTCCCGATTGGCTGGTCAATGTAGATCACTGGGTGAGGAAATCAGCCCCTGCGACATGATTGGAGAGCTACTACGTGTTACGTACTGTTGCTGAGAGTGTTCCAGCTGTAGGAACCCGTGTCAGCTTAGCATGTGAAAACGTCTATAATCCTAACATACCTGTAGGGATTAAGAGTGGTCGACTTACGGTCGGCATTCACTACGCATGGCCCGTTCTCTGTGGAGAATGAGAAGCAAATTAAAAGGCAATCAAACCAATCAACCTTGAAACAATCCAATCATAGAAGAACATCCAGGGCCGCCATTCAACCTGCGAAGGCAGGTCAGAGGTACGCCTAAACTCGGGTACTTAGGTGATCCAGCTTCCAGACAACCTACCATAGAGTGAATGGGGCTGTTTCAGGTGAGTTTCTAGACTCGAAGAACCAGAACCACTTTTTTAAGTGTGTTGACATCTAGATCTAGCGTAGTGCACGGAGACATACCATGGACATGTTTGTCCCAACATCGATGTAACCCGAAATCTGCGTAACATTCTGAGTTGTTTCGCAGATTCCTGAGTTCTTGACATAGCGAATTCCAGATGCATTGATCTTGGATTGAATCCCTATGTGCCCTGCTTCTGTAGTGTTGAGATTGACAGAGACGGCGAGAGTTATGCATACGCCAGCTAAAGTAACGCCGGCTCGGACGAGCGTTCGCAAAAACATGGCAGTGCGCGCCGATAGGGAGGACTAAGGTCACCAACTTCAGGTACTTATAGAGTATAAGATACTCTGGCAGAGATATCAGGCGATCAAAGGCAGCCGCCCACATGGCGGCGGAAAAACGATGTATGCCAGAGGTTCCAATGCCGTACGTTGACGCCTTTGCAGATAGGCTACCGATTACATAGAACACACAGGTTCAAACTGGCCGATCTATGTAATCGGTAGGTTGGAGAACGACCGGGAAATGTCCACTCTGTGTCCACGATGAACTTCTGGAGCAAAATATAGGTCCAGTCTATTAGGGCCTCGGCAGCTGGTTTAGGCAGACGCTTTGTGATGACAGTTGAGCCTTGAATGTCGGAGGCTGACCACTGGTGACGTTGACGGCGGCAGATGCCAGATGATTGCGTCCCTCCCGCCCATCACATTGATACATCATTCATGCCCCCCGTT
>QFEX01000748.1:42252-66074 GCA_003316505.1 Suillus alpinus
ACTGTGAGAATATGTTTCCACTCCAAGCGTTCAGTGCTCATCGTTTGTAGTCATTGACAACGCCAATCGGGTTAGTCCTTCTGTCCGCCGCATATCCCGACGAGCATGGTTGTACGGCCGACATCCTGCCGATCGGACGAAACATACCCAGGCCAGTTTGCGCCAGCTCGCCTCTTTCCCCGAGTATATTCCACGCAGTCATATTAATGGGTGCTGACGTGCGAGCGTTGTTCTCCGAATCTGATACACCTGTTGACGCGGCCCTGTCATTGATTGATGCCATATATTTTCCGTCCAATCGCTGACGCAAGTGGTGATTTGTTGCGGCCTCGATATTGATGATGGCCTCTCCATCCCAGCGAGTTTCCCCTGAATGGCAGTCGATTCAGCTATGGCACCTCGCAAGAAATGTCGAATTTTAATAACTTCACAAGAAAATCTGTTCAATACTCGATTCCGTCATTAATGACAAACCCAAACTGTTACCAATATTAGGTTGCTCTGCGAGACTAACCAATTTTAGGGGTGCCTGATGTGACCAGTCTCGGCAATACCCGAGGACATATCCCACTTTTCACTTGCGATTTACCTCCTCGCTTCCCACTTCCCGGGTGTCACTTTGGGCTCTTGAATTCACCATGGATATGAACTCTACCACTACAATGACTATGATGATGACGCCCTGGTTGCATTTTAGTGGTGGAGACCACTTGATCTTCAAGACTTGGCTACCTGAGTCAGAAGGTGCAATCGCCGGCGCTTGTATTGCCATAGTCGCATTCTGTATTCTTGATCGTTGGATTGCGGCCCTCCGACGTCAAATGGAGATTCGATGGGGGTCAAGGTTAGTCATGCCCAAAACAATACATGACCTATGCTGATTCACTTTGGTTAGGGCGCTTGCGCTAATCTTGCAAGAGCAGCGTAGTTCCCGACATATTGACGATAAAGCCAAAGATGCTATTCACTCTGATAAGATTGATGTGATTGAAGAAGCCTCTCTTCAAACCACCCCAATCACAGTCCGCAGCCGCCCGAGACTTGTGCCTCCCTTCATCCCCATGCACGATATCCCGCGGGGGATATTCCAGGGTGTTCAATCACTCTTTTCGTACGTCTTAATGTTGGCTGTCATGTAAGTCCCGCAACGCATCCTATCATAAGATGTTCAATTTACCTAACGTAGGACGTTCAATGCCTCGTATGTTATATCCATCGTTTTGGGTCTTGCCATAGGCGAAGTCCTGTTCGGCCGAATTGGTCGCTTGAATGGAGGTCGAGTTTAAACACGCTGAAGTCTAACTTACCAACACGTTTGGTTCCACCTTTGATGGTTTTCTTACTGGATCCTTGCTATCAGTCGCTTTCGTGTGGGTAGCTTCATGGTTGCCTATTATACCTTAATCGTGTGCCTCTCAATATACCATTCCTGTACATCTGACGGTGAACTATGCAATCCATACTAGTACTGTCACAGTGGGAACCCGTTCCATGTTCCAGGGTAACTCATATGATCCTATATGATCATGCGATCGTCGCCATTAGGCAGTCGGACTTCCAGTGAGATGTCATGCAGCCATCATCATGCCATAGGTCGTGTCAGGCTCTGCCGGTTTGGCTCGAACCGCTCTGTTCACATTGGCAAGCTGACTTTCTGAGCCGGCCCCAAACAAGAGTAAAGAAATGTGAAAAACTTTTTCGTCCTTTACAATCTAACGCCCTTAAATACGAAGGAGCAAGCGATTAGACTGGGAGTAGGCCTTGAATATTCTTTCTTGCAAGTCTAGTGTATTCAATCATTGTCAAAATGTTCCTCTCCTCCATTGCTGTCGCTGCTGTCTTTTCCACAGCTGTCCAAGCCCACTTCCAACTTCAATATCCGATTCCACGAGGTCCTTTCGTCCAAGACTCTGAACCAATATTCTGTGGTGAGTGTAAAATAGTCTAGGTGTCTGTGTAGATGCTCATCTGATTTTACATAGACGGTTACACCGACGCTGTGAATAACCGCACCGTATTCCCCCTTAGTAATGGGATCATCAACATGAACAGCGAACATCCGTTGTGGACGGGTAGGTGACGGAAGTTCCCCTTCTTCGCAGAAGCTGATAATTTTACATATATAGCGGGAGTCATTGTCTCGACGGATCAAAACCCGAATAATTTCAGCGATTTTAACTCTAGCTCTGGTTATCAGACTGTAGTTCAATTCTTCCAGCAAAGCGGAGAGGGGCTGTACTGTTTCTCTATCGATCTCGCTGCTGCTGCAACAAATGTTTCTGGAATCAAAGACGGCGCAAACGTTACCATTCAGGTTATGTTTGATGGCGGCGACGGCAATCTCTTCCAGGTAGGCGGTCTTTTTGTTTTTTATGACTATGATTATTAAGATGAGCACCGTGACAGTGTGCGGACTTGACTTTATCTGCCAGCATGACAGTTCCGCCGGACAACGCCTCGTCTGGCTGCACGAACGTATCTTCCACTACAACTTCTACTAGTAGCAGTGCAGGTAAAGGGGTAGAAGTTAGATCAGGACTCATTGCCGCAGGAGTACTTACCATGGCGATGATGCTACTTTCCGCTCTGTGAAAAGATAGTAAATGAGATTTTCTCTAAGTCATAGCAGTGTACTTCACTGCCTTTATGTATCCGTCAAATGAACTTGCCCGCTCAATGGCCCACTTAATTTCAATTGACTGCCATGGCCTCTCGTAACCTCTTGTGTGGCCTTGTTACGTAGACTTGAGCTTAGGTAATGAAAATCAGATGACTAAGCTGGGACCACTGAAAGATGTGTTTTGAGCGGAACTCCAGCAAACCTGGACGAGCTACTTCCCTCTTGCCTCTTACCACAACATTATGTCCGGTCTAGACGATGACTATGACATACAGGACATACAGGATCCTATTCAACGGGAAAACGAAGAGGAGGACAACGAGCAGCAGTCACAACCAAGGGCGAATGGGAAGTCTCGAGGATCCATTTATGACGCATTAGATGGCGAGGATGAAGAAGAGGAAGAGGAGGATGACGAAGACGAGGAAGACGAGGAACCTGGACGGGACCGTGGACGAAAGCGCGCAAAGGTCCGTGCCCTTGTTGATTTGCACAGCTGTGTATTAATCTACTGCAGCACCGGCACAGACGCAATGCTGTGAATCGTTTCCTTGATGTCGAGGCTGAAGTCGATACTGAGGAGGAGGAAGAGGAGGAGGAAGATGAGGCAGGAGGAGGTATGAATCGTCTTGCTAGCTCGTTCATCTCCAATACTCACACAAACAACTTATCATCCCAGATGAGTTTATTGCGGATGTTGGGCCAGAGGGTGATGAAGATGACGTGAATAGACGAGCAGCGGTCAATGCGCGGCTGGACAGGCGAGAAAGGGAGCTGAATGATCAGGATTTGGCCAAAATTGCTCAGAATCTTCACGAGCGCTATGGTCGAGCAGCAGTGCGGTACACGGGAGACATGAATGAAGTACCGCAGCGCCTGCTGATGCCATCCGTGCATGACGCAAGCTTGTGGCAAGTTCGAGTCAAGGTGAGCTTCTCAAGGATTCTTCATGATCACTTAAGCTTGAATTTTGTGGCAGCCTGGTCGCGAACGCGACATCGTTTTCAGTCTCATGAGGAAAGCAATCGATCTCGAGTACACCGCTCAGCCCCTCTCCATCCTATCTGCATTCCAACGCGATTCACTTCCCGGTATGGTGTACGTTGAAGCGCGGAGTGCCCAGCAGGTCAATCAGGCTTGCAAGGGTCTTGTCGGCGTGTACCCGAGCCGTGGCATTGTACTAGTCCCCATCGAGGAAATGGCTAGCTTACTGCAAATTAAGAAGCAAGACCTTACTGTGACACCCGGAAGCTGGGTGCGCATCAAGCGTGGCAAGTACCAGGGTGATCTTGCGCAGGTCATGGACATCACAGAGAACGGCGAGGACGTTGGACTCAAATTCATTCCGCGTATCGACTTGAACCCACGGGACGATGCCAACGTTGATGGTCGGAAGCGCAAGAAGGCTGGCACTGGTTTGACGACGATGCGACCGCCACAGCGGTTCTTCAACTACGAGGAGGTCGTCAAGGTTCACGGGCGCAAGCAGGTCTCAAAGCGGAACCAGGTTTACGTCTTCCAGAATGACACATACAAAGACGGGTTCGTCGAAAAAGACTTCAAGCTCAATGCTCTGCAACTAGACAACGTCAACCCGACACTGGACGAGATCACGAAGTTCAGCCGAGGGCAGGATGGTGCCGATAACGAAAATCCGGTGGATCTATCGATCATTGCGGAGGCGTCGCGGAAAGCTGCCATTGCTGTGCTGCAGCCCGGTGATCATGTCGAGGTATTCGAGGGCGAGCAGTCTGGTGTCTATGGTGTTGTCGATTCGATCAATCAAGATGTCGTAACCGTCACAGCTATTGGCGTTGATATCGATGGTCAGAAGGTGGATGTCCCTGCGCGCAGCGTGCGGAAACGCTTCAAGCCAGGTGACCATGTCAAGGTAATGACTGGTCAGAACGCAGACGAGACGGGTCTTGTCATCTCGGTAACAGACAACGTGGTGACTTTCCTATCAGATATGTCAATGCAGGAGGCGAGTGGAGCTTTATTAACTGCTATTCGATTGTTATTAATAAACTGGCAGGTTTCCGTGTTCTCCAAAGATCTGCGTGAGGCCGCCGAAGTCGGTTCTGGAACCAACGTTGTTGGCAATTATGAATTGCACGATTTGGTCCAGCTCGAGTAAGCCGATCACCCGGCATCTCCGCATGTAGTTATCTGATTATCGGTATGCAGCTTGCAGACCGTCGGTGTCATTTTCAAAACCGAGCGAGACTCCTTTCGTGTTCTTGACCAGAACGGACAAGTACGATTGGTGCAACCTCACCAAATCTCGATGCGGCGGAACTCTGACCGTGCCATTGCTACGGACTCTGACCGTCACGAGCTCCGTGTACAAGACAATGTCAGGGAGATTGAAGGAGAGGTCAGTCCTTTCTTGTAGCCTCTAATAATTTCGCAGTTTAAACGCTTTTACAGGCTCGTAAAGGTCGAGTATTGCACATTTACCAGTCGTTCTTCGCCTTCCTACACAACAGGGACATCCTTGAAAATGGCGGTGTATTCGTAACGCGGTGTCGCTCCCTAGCATCGCTCGCTCCAAAGGGTAACATCGTCAAGCCAGGGATGGACTTGGGCAAGATGAATCCAACCGCTGCTGGCGGCGCCCAAGGTGGCATGGTTGGCTCTGGTGCAATGGGGCGCGGACCACGAGATCGTGACATTGGTGCCGTCATAACGGTCGTCAAAGGCAATCACAAGGGGTACAATGGTGTTATCAAAGACATCAATGGTACCCTGGCGCGCGTTGAACTAAATACAGGCAATAAAGTCATTACCATTGAAAAGCAAAAGCTGTATCGGAGACTGTAAGATATTTGTTGTCTGCGTGGGTGTTTCTCCTGCTGACCTCTAATTACAGTCCGGATGGCAAACTTCAGCCGCTCAGTGCACCCTACCATCAACAAGGTCAGCAACGAAGCATGGGCCCCCCAGCCGGAGTCCCCAATCGGACTCCGAATCCATATGCTGCTGGTCGTACCCCTGGCTGGAATGGTGGTCGGACGCCAAACCCACATGCCAGTGGGGATGGCAAGACACCTGCATGGAATGCATCGTCACGGACGCCAAATCCGTACGCAGATGGTAGCAAAACCCCTGCATGGAACGCCTCGTCACGGACGCCAAATCCATACGCTGGTGGTGGTGATGGTGGTAAAACTCCGGCTTGGAATGCGTCCTCGCGGACACCAAATCCCTATAGTGAGCCATCGTGGGGATCAGGCGGCTGGGGTGGTAGTGCATCACCTGCACGTCCAGCGGACTCGAGTTGGTCGTCTTGGGTGAGTTCCTCTTGAGCTTGAATTTGATTAGGGACTCATGATCAATCAGAATGCACCAACGCCAGCTGCTGCGGCAACTCCTGGGTTCTTGTCTGCACCGACCCCTGCTGCCTACACAGGCGCACCTACACCGGCAGGCATTATGAATGACCCTGGTTCAATGTCTGCACCTACACCAGGTGTTTCGGGTAACGAAGATGACCATGACTCGGACTTCGGTACGCACAATCAAAGCAATTGAATACCTTTTATTTACACAAGGAATAGGTTTGGTTCTACGTGACCCTTTGATCGCGAACAAAAAGGTGGTGGTGGAGATTCGAGGCTCGGCAGATGCAGGGTGGCTCGACGGCGATTTGGAGTTCAAGAAGGGTTATGTCTCCTCAGCCTTCGCTTCCTTATCTGAGATCACAGCGCTATTCCATCCTCTGGATTCGCCTGGGGGCACTCCAGTTCACGTACCGACAGTCTACCTTCAGCCTGTCCAGCCAGAGGAGGTAGAGGATCACGCTCTCGTTTTGCGCGGACCTCACAAAGGCAAGCATGTTGTCTTAAGAGAGAGCGCGGGACATGGAGTTTGGAAGGTGTCGCAGTTCCAGGACTCAGAGGCATTCGCAATTGACGAGGAGAAATTGGTAAAGCTTTACCACGTTTAATTGTCTCTCTTATCATTGTTTTCACTCTCGTTGTCTTGCTGTTACAGTCATAGTTTAGTCTACCTGTATAAATCCCATTTTGTCGCAGACAATAAAATGAACTGTGATCTAATCATGTCATAGATGGACCAAACACGTGTACCTGGGGTGGCGTGCGCACTGCGGTAATACCAGCACAGTGCTTTGGGAACGATCGTGTCCATTCCTTCTACAGCCTGGCCCGAGCTCTGGCTCTAGTTGTTAGCCATGGAATCCATCAGCACATCGACAATACGAACTTTGCACGCTCCCTCAGAAGTACCGGGGAATATCACTGCACAATCCCAGCCGTCGTCACCACGGTCAAGCGCCCTGCCATCTTCCCCAAACAGTCCTTCTGAGTCGGTGTCCTCTTTACCTTCTGTCAGCTCTTCATTCTTCTTCTCTTCCGCAGCTGCCAGTCCGCCGCGCTCCCAGCCTCAGTCTGATCACCTTGCACGGGATTCTAGTACACAGGGGCTTATCATACCGTCTCTGACCCTACCAGCTCCATTGCGTCGTCCCACTCCTTTTGGGAAAACCCTTGG
Organism: Suillus alpinus; assembly: GCA_003316505.1. Taxonomy (NCBI): domain Eukaryota; kingdom Fungi; phylum Basidiomycota; class Agaricomycetes; order Boletales; family Suillaceae; genus Suillus; species Suillus alpinus. Next base: position 49,388 of record QFEX01000748.1, read on the forward strand.
AGATTTAAGGCTACTAGTCGTAGGGAATGGTGCCGATGACCGTGAGCTGGTGTCCAATCTACTCCTGGACGACAACGAGGATGTCGTGGATATCAGTGGATGGGAGGATTTCGAACACGGTTCGATCCTAAGAGCATCAACAGACTGGATCGAGCATCGAGATGCCCACGGACTTGAGAAGTTTGAGCCTGCGAAGAATGTCGAAATCATATCCATTGCACGACACGAGTTCGATGACAATGTACGTCACATCATGCATGGGGTTTGATTAAAATTAACCTCTCCCTCAGTCAACGAAATCTTCCATACTACCAGTCATTCAGTCGCCATTTCACTCAGTATCTGAATTAATTGATCCCAGATGCCAGCCGTCTGCTGCTCTGACCAATTTGATTGCATCCCCGTGGTCACCGTTGCACACCGCGCTCATTATTCTATCCAACTCAGGTAAATATTTGCTCCATCCATCATGGCTGCTGCTTCTGACTGGGTGCATTATGCAGGCCCATCTCCTTCGGAGGACGGCCCTATCGACTTACTTACTCCACACATTCCCGTCATACTCATGCGCCATGGCCCAGACCATACGCATTTCCCTTCTCGCCCTCACATGTCTTCATTCAGGCCACGTTCAGCAGCTGCCCTTCGGAGTGGCCTTTTCCGCTCGCCGGAGACGCTTTCTTCTTTACGATATGAAGCGGCAGAGCGCTTCCTTCGCTGGCGTGAAGTTGAGTGCGCCGTAGAGGGAATAAACGCCTCGCATCGAGAAATTGTATCCTTGTCCTCCAATGAACCTTCATGGAACAAGGCGAAATGGGAAGCAGAATGGGAATCTCGATTGTCCCAAGATGTTGCTATCTCTTGCGAGCGTGAAGACCCCGCGAGGGTTCCAGCGCAGCAGTGCTTTGATCCACTGCACTTATCATCATTACTTTCGTTCTCTTTGTGCCTCCTTGATCCTGCGACGAGATTGCTAAGCAGGAGTGTTTCTACGTTTGTCGATAAGTTGGCAGACAGCCAGGTCAGGATAGCAATGGTGGGCAGTTTGTGTTTGGGAATTGGGATCGGGATGATGATACGATGAGAGGCGGCTTTTCAGGAGGCAGTTTGTCATGAGGAGCGTTCGCTTGATTCTCGTATACATATTTGCTTTAATTTTGTAATATCCGTTTCATTTCACTATTACTTACTTACTGCGCATCTATTAGTGGTAGTCGGAGTGCGTGATTCAGAGACAATTCAGTGCGCGATTCAGAGGGGGTTCAGCGATTCAGTGCGCGATCCGGAGACGGCTCAAATTTAGAATCCGCATGAAAATTGCTAGGCACTGAGGAGAACAGAGTGCTTAGGAGTATTCATTTTAGACCGCAAGATTAGATTTGCGTACGTACCATATTCATGGTCGTGTATTCTCCCTCAATAGTCAGAACTCCGATGAACGGACCACGTTGCGGCACGCATCAAAATACGAGCTCAAGGACGTAAGCGACCACCCGCATATCATCGCGCCGACTTTGCTCGACACCCGAGGTGAGCGACAAGGGTCTGCCCTGTCTTCACAGGACATGTGACAGTAATCATGGTTGCGGCATGGGTGCGACGCTGGGGTCGATGATGTAAAGCCTCTCTGTTCAGTGTCAAGCACGATATTTATGTCACGGTGAATTGAGCGGAATGCGAGTGGATATACTCTATGTGGGAAATCTATAACGTTCAAGTTGGTATGGCAGACGTCAGGACCGCACCACTACTGCAAGTAGACAATGCTTGGGGCATAAGTTTGCGGTTGCACTGTTGCAGGTGGTGGATCCGTTGGCTGCTAATTCACTGGCTGGAAAAAATCGTCCAGATGGGCCTCGGCAAGAATAGGGTTACTTTTCGAGCCTCGGGTATTGCGGATAGTATCAACACGACTCGGATGACCTGCATGGCGGATTATCGATATACCACGTTTAACCAGGGTGGCATGCCGCCGCATTTGCCACACGCGAAAGAGTGTAGATCGTTAAACCTGCAGGGTAGCCATGAGCAAAACCAAATAATGTAGCCATTTCCCGTTTCCGGGAGCCGCGGCAAAGACCTTCATTGTAGATCATAAGCAGACATTTCCTGTATATGTAGTGTTGCCCAGGCAAGCGATAGATCTGGGAAGTGCCATTGATTAGTACCATCGGGATCATGGTCGATATCACACATAAGCACTAACCGAGATTGTACTAACGTCCAGGAACTGCCGCCGGCCCATGACTGCAACATTTCCTGCAATTTGCCTCGCAAAAATTGGGGCCCGCTTACAGGAAAGTGCGAGGTTGGACAGACGTGCTGAGTGAGCACCTTCCAGCGCGCGAGGCAAAAATGCATAATGTAGAACGAGGATATCTTGCCCATCGCCGCGTTTTCGGATGTTTTCGGGCGCAGCGTGTCGGCCGTGATAAAATTTTATCGAGGGAAACGTCAAAAAGCACGAAATTTCTGCGCCCTGATCGCCTTCCCCTGTCGTGTGCCTATGTACAAGTCGGTACAACATTGAGGTAGTAGATAACGCAGATATGGCCGAGCAGTCATCTTTCCTGAAACAAATTTTAATGTACGAGACCTTGCTAGTGAGATTCCTAGTCAAGGAGTATCGCAGTACGCTGCACACCGCGGTACCGTACTTAAGATGGTCTCGGTCATTTGCAGCTTCTGAAACTAACAAAGATAAACAACGTCGGTGCGCTCTTGTAATCCCGTGATCAATGTTATACATAGGGATTCTCACTCTATCAGACTTTATAGGGCATTTTATCCGATCAAGCTCCGCGGTTCGATTCTGCTATCTGCACAGGTTCATCCAGCTCTTCTCTCACCCAGCGTTCTTCTCAAACCAGTGTCAGGTCTCCTTATAAGGGAGTATATCATGATCATCATCTATCGTGCCTCAATCGCATCTCACTCATTCCCGGCAGAATGCGAAAAATTTTCATATCGAAGCAATCTCCAACTAATTCTTGCTTCACTGGTCTGAGAATCACATGCCCGAACACTGCCCGAGAAGTCGTTCTCCTTTGCGTTATGCGACCCTGGCAGCGGCATGCTCGGATATTCAGAGGTGACGCGTTCCTCGGCTACGGAGTCAAATTCGGATTGATAATTCATGCACGGACGTCCGATAGTGCACTCAACAGAGAGCAGGATGATTGATACTCCTTGTTCGACACATTCGAAGCATGGTCTCTAGAAAGTTAGGTGCAATTAAGTGGTTCCTATCTCAGTAAGTCAAACGATGATACATGCCTTGTCTCGGCCTCTTTCCATCTTATCTTGATGAAATCAACTAGACCTTGTTCATACTTAGTGGACATTGCGCAGTCAGCGCCCCTGCCTACCGAGTGGCGGTGCCGAGTACGGTCTTACCTATATTACTGTATCGAACCGAACAGCATTTTCCTCATGTCAGCGGCATCTGTCTCGTGTTGAGAAGGTATCCGAATTAGTTGGCCTTCTTCGCCGCAGCCATGAAGTGGTTTCGTCGAAAGAACGAGCAATCTTGGGAGGTTGTAGGTTGCGAGTGTATCGATCCTGTGCCAACGATCGATGATGACGATGGTGCGTTGGTCTGGTCCTGGGCCTGTGAATCATCTGCCTATCAAGCCTCTCCCCAACCTAGACCTTGATATCCTGCGTGTCAGAGATACGGCCACGTGTGGAACATACATCTTTGACCTCGGGAAGCGTTCTCCCCAAGGCTCCGATTACGCCAATGCAGTGCTTTTCGCCAGACAACAGTTAATACAAGAGATCGTGAAGAACAATTACAACGTCTTACTATTGGAAAGGTGAGTAAATGAAATATGTATTGTCATGGGAAGTCGCCTAATCACGCATATCTTGATAGCTGGACGCTAATTCTTTATCGCAAGGGAAAGTCGCATCGTATAGAGGTGCAATATGCGGGGCGACCGGCATACGTGTCTGGTAAAGCGCCACCTTTTCGCCCTCCCCCATTCATGGCCGTCTTGGAGTCGCAGCATCTTTTTTCGTAACTTATTGACCACAATTGTATCTGCCGCCGAGAGTCCAGGCCATCATCTCCCATCGTGTATTTATTTCTGCCTCGTGCTGTCCTACCACATCCTTGACATCCCAATTCGTACATCCTTGCTCTACACGCCTGCCGGTTGTAAGGAACATGACGCACCATATCCAGAAATGAAGGCCTTCGCAAGATGTGACGATCCCAAGGGACCAAGGGGTATCATTGATTCGTCGTGTATTACCTCAGGGAATTTGTAAATGTGAACTTTTAATTTTGGTGGTCCCTCGTGGTAGGGTTCTTGCCGTCACTGACCTCGGAAAGCGGAGAGGCCCAAACCGGTCATCAGTCCTGCCATTGGCACGTATATAATCCAACAGCGTCACAGGATGGCGCCGTAATATTTCATCTAACTACTCTCCTGGTCATGACCTTCAAGGACATCTTTTCTCCACCAACAATCATGGTCCAAGTCTGCACCCGTGCATTCACCGACTTCTGTCATAATCATCTTGGTATACAGATACATCATGCCCACAAAAGTCATGCGCTGGAGACAGAACGCGTTGAGAGCTCGTCTGGGCCGGCGCGTACACACGCATGTTTAGCAGATTCGAAGCCAACAATTGTTGGTCCCAGGGTAGAACACAAGGACGAGTTCACCTGCAAAGGGGGTGTCGATGCTGGAAGACTTGTGAATCTAGCTCGCAAGGGCTTGTATTCGACAGCGAAGGAGATGGGAGGTAATGTTCTCCTTGAAGAAAGGTCAGTACATCCTGTATCTTCCTCCCATTCGCTGCTAACCTACATCATCAGATGGGACTGCGAGATTCGGCATCCTAGATCCCAGCGCCGCGACCAATTCAAGGTCACAGTGAGTGTCCCGTTCCGTGTCAATTAGTAGCAAGATCGATCCCTCCCATAGATTCATTATTCGGCCACAGTGGCTCGATCATGCTGGCCTGATGCACAGAGACCTGTTGAAATTGAAGCAGCCAAAGGTATCAAGGGATTAATGACCGTTATAGATCGTCAACCGGAATTTTGAAAGAAAAAAAAACTTATTGTTAATCCACGGACAGCATGGGTAATCGTTGAGTATTGTATTTTTAGCAGTAAAGGATTTGGCAGATTACTGTATACCTTAGGCCCACAACTAATCAGCAGGGAAACATGGGGATAGCGAATAGCTATGTAGCACTACATTAGTAGTTCATGTATATGACGCACCAGCATAATGACAGATACTTGATTTCAATGCGAATATGTTTCAAGGTCTTGGATAGTTGTGGCAAGGATTAAAAGTGGGAAAACTGTTTAGTTTGCCGCCTTCTCGATCTTGCTAGCTGCCCGACTCGCATATCCGGTCCAAGACTGGCGAAAATTAATAACCCGCAAAAACCTCGCGCAGATCATGGCTCACCTCATCATACAATGCCACATTTGGGGCACCCAATAGCTTCAGTCCCAACCAGAGGACCCCCGCAGTCATACCACTTCCACAAGATGTGGTAATTGGTCGTTTGCCTTGTATGACGGCTTCCGCATGATCGCCAACATGGCTCACCAACGCATTCCGTAATTCTGGAACGGGTAGGAAAGTGGTGTATTGTACGGAGGAATTAGGGATGGTACTAGTCTGCAGGAACGCAGTGAATGGCAGGGAGAACGAATGAGGAATGTGACCCGATGATAGGCCTGGCCGCGGCTCTGGGTCTGTGCCTAGGAAACTGTAAGCGTAGGGAGTCCGTAAGCTTTGTCCGCAAACTTCGCTATTAGTTTGCTCACCGACCCCGGGAACGAGCGTCGATAACGAGCTCGACGGCTGGGTCCGAGTGAAGATCCGTAAATGAGTTTGACGCCATTTGATCGTAGGCTGTTGGAGGCCGCAAGCTTAGACGACATTGGAGGATAGCGAACATGAAGTCACTCACACCGTATCATTGCCTTATCGAAGACAGGAGTGGGATAGACGGAATTCCTTGCAGGAGCCGGCGGCTTAGCCTCAATTGGAAAACCCTCTGCCTCCCAACGTGGCAGACCTCCGTCGAGGATACTCGATTTCTCGTGGCCAAACGCTCTGAACATGAAGAGTGCACGTGGTGATGAAAATACTCCATGTGTATCATATCTGCGCAATGATATGGCTTGTCAAAAGTACTGATGGAAGAAGTGTGAAACTGTACAAAATTACATGAGAAGTGGGCTCAATGCCGAATGCCTCTGTTATGGAAAATGAGGATTAGGAAATGTGATTGCAGTCAGTAAGTTTGTTCATACCGCAGGTATCGGCAAAGTGACGTTCACTCGGAATCATATGTTTGAGGCCAAGTTCATGGGGAGAGGACACCTCATCAAGGTCTAAAAACTGCGCACCAGGGACGCGCTTCTTCTGAAACTCCTCATTGGCTTTCCGCGGGGAATTTGGCATGAACCAGCTAGCGTCCAGGATCGATACCTGTTTGGTATCAGGAAGCAACTGCTGCAGCTGCGATGGTGATAACAATAATGGAGTCGACATTGATCTTGAAAAAGTCCTCTTCGCCGTCAGGGAAGATATCGGAGAGCGTTTCCCAGCTGCATTCACGCCATTCCGACCCAGCAAGGCCAACAACATGGCAGTTGAATTTTAAAGAATATTTTTTGAATTTTAATCTGATTTCGTCATGTAAGTCCATATTGGGCGGTACATACAGCGTTCGGTGCTGAACGTCGTCCATCCACCAAAGTACGACATGCCATCCGACCAAAGCACTTGGTTGATAGCAGTCCCACAGGATGGTGATTCCGAGGGTTTCCTACCAGAAATTACAAGCAAGCTTCCTCAACATACGAGAGCCGCAGAACTTGGCATTCCCTCATTCAAGGTCTTCATTTCGTACTCATCGGGCAGGGACCAGGCATCTCATGAATCGTCGTGTAGACAGGGACATTAGACTCCTTGATCGCCTTGTCAGAGGAGCTGCCAAAACAGGACGCGTTCTTTACGGCGACGGTCGCAAAGATTGTAGACACCCTCCGCAACTTGCTGAATAACGACCCGACCAAGCTTGCCCAACACGTCCTTGTGAATGAGCGCGGCGTCGATGACTACGTACTTAGTGGCTGGAAATGGAACGACAGTCGATATGGGGTACAACGAAGTCTTCGGGAAATGGTCGATATCCTGAACAAGGTATTTGTCGTGCATCACTCCTGGCAGGGGAGGTACTCATTTACGCCCAAGGAAATGGCGTCCATAGACAATGTGATGAAGGCCAAACTAAACAACTACAATATCGTAAAGGGTTCTCTCGTTCAGATGCAGCGTAAGAAAACGTGAGCACGAAGTTAATGCACGGTCATCCAAGAAGCGCTAATCACTCCTTAACACAGCGGAAACCTTTCTGTACGATCTCTCGTCGGCTTGGTATCCAAAGAGGACGTTATCCAGGACTCAGAATACCTGGAAACATGCCTGGTTGCCGTACCGAAGTGGGTACTCCTACATGAACGCTTGTCGACTTGAGCGATTCAATATTCACCCCAGAATTCTCACAAAGGAGTGGAACTTGAAGTACGAGCGACTCACCAACATGGTCGTTCCCCGTTCGTCATCGTATGTAACGTCCGCACTTCTGTGCAAAAGCTCACATACCCCCCTGAAAGAGCTATAGCATCAGACAGCGAATATACTCTCTTCGGCGTAGTCATCTTCAAACGCGTGCACGACCAGTTCGTACAGAAATGTCGTGAAAACAAGTACGTCCATTCCATCGTCCGCACCCATTCAATAACACGCCCTCCTACCAGGTTCATAGTCCGCGATTTCGTTTACTCAGAAGAACAAATAGCCAACGAAAGAGATGAACTAGAGATAGCAGACACGACAGAGAAAGAGCTCTGGGTAAGACAGCAGCAGCACGCAAAATTCGCCCTTGTCCTCACCGCCTTCACAGACCGAACTTCTACGACTCTCTCGGACCAATTTCTCCGAGTCCTTCCAGATCCTCGTGCACCTGAAGATCCTTCGGCTATTTGTCGAGAGCGTGCTTCGGTACGGTCTACCCGCAAATTACGTTGGCCTCGCTATCAGGGTGCGTTCTTCACCACATCCGAGTCGCTTCTCGCTTCCACGCACTAAATAAATACCCTACAGCCCGAGCCAAAGTATACCAAGAAGACCCTCTCCGTACTCACGAACCACTTCAGCTACCTCAGCCCCCGCTCCTCTGGACGTTCCCAGAAACAAAGCACAAACGAAGAGTTCGCAGGAGAGTATCAGTCGCTGATGGAACAAGAATTCTTTGATTTCGTCTTGTACGAGGTACCATGGATTGTGCTCTAATAATCAATACTCCCCCCACGACGAGTTAAATAGTTCTATTAGTGGAAGGATAACAATATGACCAGCCCACTACTGTAGAAATATCATTCGATGTAATGTACAAAAGAATCGGGAGTGAGCGAGCAGCAGCCAAACACAAGAGCATCGGAAACCGATAAACAAACTAGATCGAGCGCTAGCGTTGATTGTAGTGCAATAGAGAGAAAAGGAAAAGAAAAGAAAAACAGCGATGTGGGTTTGGTTGCGTGATATCAGTCGTGATGAGTGCGAGATGTGGGAAGAACGTAGAGAGATCTCCTGGTACATTTTGAATAGATCCTGTGCTGGATAGTCCCTAGGCAGAGCAGGCGAGACTGATTTTGCGATCGCGTGCGAGAGCAGAAGAAAAGAAAACAATACAGATGCAGCAGTTACAGTCCGAGGTTCGACAACACTCGCGATACCTCATCAACAACATCGTCATCGCTCCTCAATGCAGCACGTTGCGACGATGAGCCGATGACAGCCGACGACCGCGGGCCATACACGCTCGGGAACGACGGCGCCGTGGCACTTGTCGGACTCGAATCCCCACCCGTGCCTCCGCCCGTCGACGTCGTAGGCGACTCGGGCTGCGGCAGTCTATTGCTCGCCTCTGTGATACGAGAGAGCGAGTACGTGAGGTCGAGCGACTGCGCGCGGTTCTGCAACGATCGGGGCTTGCTGATCTGTTCCTTAATTTTTGACTCAAGCAGGGAGTCAGACCCGCGCTTGAGTGCATCTTCGGTATTTCGTTGTCGTGTAGCCATCCCCGTGCCCTGGGCCAGTGTCATTAATGGTTAAAGGGTCGGAGATAGGGGACTTACGATCGGGGGTAGCGGTGTCCAGTAATCGAGGCCCGTTCCTGGCGGACCATAAGCTGACTGAGAATCCTCATGCTCCTCTAGATCATATATGTATGCAGGAGCATTAAACAATGCTTTTACATCTGGCGATGAATTTGCCATCCTCAACCTCCGATCGCCCAGTATCTCCGAACGGGTAAGCTCAACCGATTCTATTGTCCCAAAAAATAATCATCAGCACTCGACCAATCCACGTAAAAAAAAAAACGGCTGAAAATAAAAAGACACTCACCATGCCTCCTCGCTGTCGACAACACCTTACTATCAAAGTGCGGGAACGCCTCCGCGAACGAGTCACCCCGTTTATGCGTATGTGCCGTGGGCGACGGGTACACATGGACATTATGGTTCAACAAGAACTGCTCCAACATCTCCCGCGCCGCGAGCAAAAAGTCCGAGTTGCTCCTCTGGCAATGGAACTTGAACGAGTACTCGCCCACGTCCCCAACCGAGATTACACTGGAGGACGAGGCAGACGCGCCGTTGGTGGGGCTCGATGTGGGTGCCTTGACGTTCGGGGTAATGACCACTTGGAACTCGCGCTTGATGCGCTCGACGAATGCTATAAAGTCGGCGGATGCGCAGACCTTGGGAAGATCGACACTGGGAGGGACCGCCATGTCTGCTTCAAAGGGGACGTGTTCCTGCGCGTTGGCGTCAGCACCAAACTAGACTGAAGGCCAATAATACGCACCAGTAACATCGCAGCAGCAATCTGCACCTGACTCTCGGGGCCAAAAATTGTCACGACATCCGAGGCCGTCTCCTTATCAGGGAATCGTACGCGCGAGTTGGTCTTCGTCTCGATGTCATGTATGAATATCGCCTTCTCACCAAGCAGCGCGCGGTGGTATCGCCGGGGAATCGACAGTGTCTCGTTCACATAGTCCTTGTCCTGCGCCACGTCAGCACCCACCTCCCAGATGCCATAATTGAAAAGGTGAAGGGATAGAATATAGATAAAGAAAAAGAGGAGACAAACGGGTGATGGGAAAAGCCGGACGCACCTTTGGGTTTACAATCTCCATCACCGACTGCTTCAGGTTCTCCAAATTAATTGCATTCTTCGAGGGCGTCCTCGCCACGACATTGTCCTCGTTGTCGTTGTACCCTCCCAAAGCCGCAAACTCCTCTGCATTGCTGAACTTGACATACACACCGTACTTCTTCATTATACGCTGGATGTTCCGCCCGCCGATCCCGATTATGCGCTTGTGATACGCTTCGGGTACATGGAAGGATATTTCCGCCGGAAGCTCTTCTTGCAAGAGAGTGAGACCAGTAAGCACGGATGCGTCATTGCCAGAAACATCAATGAGGAAGTTATGATCGTTGAATGTTTCAAATTTGATCTTGACATTCGTTGTCTGCATGATCTTGTTGATCTTGCCGTTCTTCTTTCCCGAGATGAATTCTCGATGCTCATTGGCCAGTTCAACTTGGAACCGGATCTCATGGTGGAATGCCTGGCCACAACCCCTTTTGTCAGCACATACTCCACTTTTCACGAGGGAATAAGGCGCACCTTGACGATATCCAATTCCAAAATCATATTCACCGCAGCGCGTACCTCGTACTCCAGGCCATGCATCTCGAAGCACATGCTCTTGAACACGACTTCCGCGCCAGTCGTGAGGGAGATTTGCTTTAGGAGCGTAGTCACTTGTGAAGAGTTGAGGGTTGTGGGCGGGAGGAGTACGTTGAACTGTATCGGTAGCAACCAGAACGAGGCGACGTAGTATTGGCAAGCCTAGAGTCCCAGATGTAACTCATTGATATCAAATAAGAAGAGAAGACTACGCACGAGTTGCATGATAGACCGAATTGTGCGCTGCACATTCACACGGTGGTCTCCAAAGACGGTGATGAGGCTGGCAGAACTACCTATAGGCGGGAATTGCACAAAAGTTGCGTTGTCGCTCATGATAGACTTGAGGTCTTCGGCTCGGTCGAGGACCATCCAGTCGAGTTTGCGAGGGACGATCACGGTGTCACGCGAGATCACAGATTTTCTCTGAAAAGACGTTAGAACGACGCACAAGGTTGAAAAGCTAAGAGACCCACCTTGTTCACCGACAACTGGTACAACATGTCCCTGGCCCTTTGCACTCCAAAGAACTCGCCCGTAATCCATATGATATTCTGGCCCTGGCGCACTGCAGGTGTAGCGGTCGCAGTTGAAATGATATCAGGACCCACCAACGCCTGCAAGGGCGAGGGGAAATAAACATTTGTTGCGGTCTCCTCCTGGATGCTCTGTAGAACGTGTCTCTTCCGACCGGCGACGATCGCATGAAGCTTCTGGTCGATCTCGCACATTTCGGAATGAAGACCGCTCTATGGGCATAATACGTCAGCACAAAGTGAAAAAGTGAAGGAAAGGGGTATAACGCACGAGTTCATCAAGCATGACCAACAAGCGAACCCTTGCTAATTCCGTAGCATCGCCCTGACCTGTGATGACGAGTTCGCAGACGCGCTCTGTCTCGAGACCACTCCAACCTGCGCTATTGACGCCGTCGGGGGGTGTTCGGCTGCTTAGGGTAAGAGGGGAGTTTACTACAGCGATATGTGCGAGAGTAGCGCCTGCGATGTCGTCGAGTTTGCGACGGACGTCGGGTTTGAGAGTTGGTTTGGAGGAAGGAGCGTCTAGGATGTCTGCGCGCGCGACTTTGATTGCTGTGCGATGCTGTGTGGAACATGAAATGATTTTATTTAATAGAAAAAAAAGAGAGACGGACCTGGACTGGACAGTCCTTGAGTAACATGCCGCGGGCAGCCATGACCTGCTGGTACGCGCCCGAGACATAAAAATTCCAACCGCGCTGACCATGGTCTGCGGGTAGATATGAAACGTGTACGCTGTGGAGGGACATTGTGAGTAGAGCGAGCTTCTCTACATCTTCGGGAGCGCCTGGATCCGGAGGAAGTGGGTTTGGAAAGTCAGTATGAAGGTGACGTGTGCGACGTGGATGAGTGAAGGAAGTTGAGTAGATGTCCATTGTGTTAGAGGAGGATAAGATAATGGATAAAGAGAGAGGAGTAAGAGGGGTATGTTTCTCAAATTTAATAGGAGGGGTATCCCGCCGCACAAAAATTACCAAGTTGACTGGATAGAATTCTGATAAAAACTGGTATCACGCTGTGCGTCGAGAAGAGAATAAGAAGGAAAAGAAAAGAAACTAAGAGGACGCTATCGACGACGACGACGACGATGAGTTTGACAACGTTGACAACGTTCAAAGCGAAAATGTACGCTGGGTTTCAAAATTTAATAAATTACAAAGAGCCACTGCACAGACCAACGCTTAACATAAGGCTATAGTCTAAGTCTAAGTCTACTGCTCAATCCAAATAAATCCTTCATCCTCGCTAGTACCATCAAACAACTTTGAAAAGCATTTCTTACCAGGAGTATTGAAGTGCTTGTATGGTTCAGAAGGTGCTAGCTTTTCACCGCATAAATAACAAAAGTGTTGTTTGCACTTGACGCAAGTCATCTGCGGGGAAAAGGGGGATTCACAGAAGTTCCCATGAATTCAAATCACCACTCACATGATTACACCCCACGCTCTTCTCCACATGAACCCCGCATCCAGGACATCCCATAGTACTCTTCTCCATCCACTCTCGGTTCATCCGCTCCTCCTCGTACTTCCCTACAAGCCTCTTCACATTACCTCTACCCCATCTTCTCTCAATCTCTCCACGTCTAGCATCTCCCTCTGGTAGCCCCACATACTCCACCACGAACGGCTCCGTCACCCGTAGCGGACATTCGCTAATCGGCCCGTGCCACGTTCGCCTACAAAACGCGCAAAATGCAAACTCGCACGTCGGGCACGTACGTAACCGCGCCCATCCGCTCTCTTCGTCCTCTTCCGCTATTTGCGGACTCGGCACAGGCGTCTGGCAAAACGTTACAGGACAATGCACCATCCCAGGGTCTCGCTCTAATGCCCTCTTCGCCCTAAGCCACTTCCACCTCTTCACCTCTTCTTCATTAACGACCCTCACCACGTCCTCCTCACCAGCCTCGTGTCCCGCTTTCACGCAGCCAGGATCAGGGCACCCGACGCGACCGATATCGCCCTCCGTAATGCATGAACCCCAGAAATCCGATAGACACGAGCGGCAGAATACATGAGCGCACGCAAGTCGGACGCAATGCCTTCCTTTGTGTGGAGAAAGACAAATAGCGCAAGGATAGGATGTTTCAGCGAATGCGGCATCTTGGGTGTGCGTATTGTGGGATTCGAGAAGCGGAAGGAGTGTTAAAGGGGAGGGGTTCATGATGGTAATCTCAGCAGATTGGTTGTTGAGACTTAGAGAGTCCAGGAACTCGGCTCCACTGAGGAATGCTACCCAGTCATAGATAACGCCTTGTGAATCATGCGTCCACATGCCAGCGAGGAGTGTATGGAGGTTGCGGATCTTACTGCTAGGAAACCATGCATGTGTGCTCGTGAGCGATGTTATACGGGGTGATGCGCGTAACGGGTATTGGGGTGGAAGAATTAACGCGATCAGGAAAGGGGGTAGTGCAGAGAGTGGGCTCGTACTGGGAGCTGTAGTGTGGGAGTCACATGCGGAAGGAATAATGGTGACAGTCTGTGCAGGTGAGAGTTCGACTGGGATCTCGAGCTTGATCGTACGTCCAAAGGGTCCAGCGTCGTTGGACATGCATACGTCTGGGTAGATTGACTGCTCGTTCGGCAATTAGCTCTTGATTCCGTGCATGTCCTTGGTACGCACCTTTAGCACTTCCCATTCCTCCTCTTGCATCATAGCACACTCTTCATCAGCAATACACTCTCCGGTGTACATTTTAATATCATCAGCGATATAAGGGATACCCTCCGAAGGACCAACTAGATCTAACAACATTGAAGGAGAAGGAAAAGAGACGTCGAGTCCACAAGAAACTTTCCACGAAGGTTGTGGTGATAGTCCGAGTCACGTGGAGAACGGACGCATCCGCATCAACCCCAGTCATCCGCTTCTTGCCATTCCACTGCCATAGAGTGTAAAATCCAAGCACATGATGTGGATAACAATTGTGGTCCATCTTATTACGAACTAAAGATTCCAACCGGTGGAAAAGTACTGTAGGCTTCTCGGCTCATTCCGTAGCTTATTAGTCAGCATTTAGAGACTCGGCTTTGGCAAACTTGGAACCATCTCACGCAAAAGAGGTCAGATGTTTCAAAGTAGGCCAACATCGGAAGACAGGGTTCATTGCTTGTTCAACGCGGAAGATGGCCAATCCAGACCCCAAGTGAGTAGTGCACGAGGCCTGTGCTAATGTCTGACCTTGTATATTATGTGGATGGGCCTGTCATGTACGGCGAACTACAAAGGTCTATTTTACATGATCTTTTTGGCTTGCCATACAGCGTGCTACACTTTCATGAAATGACTTGATCAGCGTACTTTTTTGCTGGGAACTCACTGAAACTTCCGTTTCGGCCTCCTCAAAGAGTACACTGGAACATGCCACCAGTTGATAACATACATTTCATTGCCCCCACTCTATGTCAAGTTTCTGCATCCCACTCTACGACAACATGTTTTTTGCACAGTTGTATTTATGAGGCCGGGCCAGCTGGCAGAGACCTTGCTTGCAGTCTGGCGTTTTTTTTTCTGCGTTAAACACCACATTTGAGCTAGACGATCACTCAGTGCCGGTTCGTAGCCTAACAGTTGGCGTGGATTAGGCTCATCTAATCTTGCCTTATTACGAGCATCACGGACGTCGGGCACCACTTATTTTACCACAAAACACTAACTCACTGAACCGCGTCGTGAACCAGATTTTCCTGGTGAAAGAGAAGGTTTGTTAATCTTTATTTGAAAGCTGCTGTTAATAACTTAATATACTTCTACCAACAGAACTGCAAGCTCATTGAAGATCCCTACTTCTGAACTTGTTACTACTGCCGCCGCCCAGCGTGTGTTGTCTTTGTTTAACTTTCTGATGATAGCATGTTTTGGATTCTGACAAGTCGCCTCATTCCTACATCTAGACCTAACAATTGTTGTGGATTCCCACTAGATCTCAACTGATTGGCTTCCGGCGAAACGCTTGATGATGACTTTTGTCAATCTCAGCTGGCAACTACATGCGATTGGCCTTTGAAGCATCTTCAGTAACATGTGATGCGTATGGAGGTTCAAACGGTAACTGATTGCTACGCAAGGTACGATCATTTGACTCACTGGCCGCAAAAGATAACACGTTCACCAAATTTTAAACGCCAAGGACATTGCCATTGTCAGGTTTTTTCTGGTGGAATGATACTGCTGATGGCAACTAACCAAGTGAGCCCCATCAGCACGTTGAAGGCACAGGAATTTCAAATAGAAAAGATAACACTCAGATGAAATAACGTTACCGTGATGTAGGCCGAGATATTTCAACAGTGGGACCCAATTCCTCGCAAGTTACCGGTTGCGTCCCCGAGGATGACGAGGAACCCTGCCACTAAATCCCCTGATTGCCAATCCTCAAGGACATTGACAATTCGGGCGCCTAGTAGTGGAGCTCCCGCTTCTTAAAACGTTTAGGCACTTCGGACGAGGGAGTGGAATCGACGATGTCTCGGGTCCGGGAAATTTTCATTGAGCGGCCTTGCTTCTATCCCTCGCCTTTAAATTCGTGTGCGAATTGCCCCTGACTTTCTTAGCACTATCCTTCGAAATATGTCTACCGCTCACGAAAAATCCGACTCTGTGATGGAAGAGAAGCAAGACGCTCTCAGCGATGATGGCTTGCCTCAACGTAGTCATGCAGAAGGCGTCGGGAGGGACTATGAGCTCAAGTGTAATCTCAGTAAGGAGCATTTTCTTTCATGTGCTGGTTGGTGACTTGTGGCTCATTGAATCAGTCAATAGATGTTTTCAAGAAGAGTGCGTGGGGCACGACTGCAATCTTGTGGTAGATGTCTCAAGCTTATCCCACTGTGCAGGATTCGCTTTGGTCGCTATCAGCGGCAGCTCTTTGTCATCACTGGCCTAGGATGGCTTGCAGATAGTGAGATAAGAATTGCATATAGCACAGGTTTTGTCTGATCGGTTACTAGATCTCTGGATGCAGGGGTTATCTGTCGTTCTTCCCCAGGTACAACAGGAGCTTAATCCGGTTCGGATCGAGTACGCATTCCTAGCAGTATCCGCTGGATTGATTGTTGGCGCCGCCGTATGGGGCATCATGGCCGACTTTATCGGAAGAAAATTATCTTTCAATGTAAGTTGTGCACGGAAAGTCGTGTGGGGGACTATATTGATAGGTGAATGAAAGATTACACTGTTCCTCGCTGGCCTTTTTGGACTGGCAGCAGGAGGTGCACCAAATTTTGTGACATTTTCTTCCCTCGTAGCATGCATGGGCATTGGAGTCGGCGGCAAGTGAGTACATCTGTGTTTATAGGGGAAAAAATAGATCTAATCACGCTCGACATC
>QFEX01000748.1:78115-89459 GCA_003316505.1 Suillus alpinus
TGCGAGGTCGACCACGCTTTTTCGGAGGAGTAGAAATGTCACCGTCCTCCTCAGCGCGCGGCTTTTTCCGTGGGCGACCCTTTTTGGCCTTTGGGACAGGCTCTAGCGCATCATCAACCGCTTCATCATCTCCTGGATCCTCGGTTTCTGGCCTTTTACGCTTCTTTCCTCCTGTCTTTATTTTGGCGCCCTCCTTGTCCTTGAACGTGTCTTCGTAATAGTGGAGAGCTTCATCGTCATCGTAAAACATCGCCTCATGAAACACGGCAAAATCGCCGGCTTTTGAAAGATCAATGTCAACATATGGCGTTGTCGTATCTTCGAGATTTTCGCTAGCCATGACTGCTATATATGCCGCGAGAGTATAGTATCGATGACGTCTTTCCCGCCCGAACGACTCCATGAAGTCTGCTGTCCCGAGATCACTGAGGTGAGCGGGAGGTCGACTCTTGGCTGCTCGTGTCAACAGAAGCTCAATAGTACGTTTATCGAAATTGCCAAGAGCGCTACAGATTTCCTGTGAACAGAGTCAAAACGCTGCCCTGGAGCGCTGCGTGAAGCTTACGTGGAGAGTTCTGCCGGAAGACCCTGCTTCTTCAAGCAGATCTGATACTTGTTTTTGGATTGTGCGGTTTGCCCTAACCTCAGCGTGACCAGCTGAGAGGCTAGTTAGAACGGCTTACAGATGAATGACGTGTCGCACCGGAAGTATCATCAAATGTAATTTCCTTCTCGTCCTCTTCGCCCTCCTGAGGGGCAAGAACGATACCGCCCTCTGGGAGTTGATTGTCTGGAGCAACAAGTCGTATGCACTTGACAAGCCTATCTTTAACTTTGGAGCTCGGGACCAATACACGTTCTATCACTCCTTGCGTGATCAACTCTCGCAGACGGGTTTGAAAGAAGCGACGGTCTGTCTTGGTTGGGTTCGTAAAGCCCTGCAGGAGTTCAGCAAAAGCCCTGCACCATAACTGAGCATGACCTACGATGGTGATAATTAAGTTATTTGACGCGTGAATATTGTTCTGCGATGCCTTCAGCAACTTGACAATTCGGTTTTTGATGAGTGGAAGACTAGACAAATGTCTGGAATCCACAGGCCCAAAGTCGAGTTCCAATGGTGCTGCAGAGGGAGTCCCATCTTCAACCGAGGTTGCGTCTTGCAGATGACACTCTCCAATAACAATCGGCTCGTCATCTTTGGCTTCCTCTTGCTGAATCTGTTGCCAGAACGCGCTGCGCTCCACAAAATATCTGTGAATGCAGGAGTGATTACCAACACCTCCTCGCCGTGCTTTGATACTGTCCTTACATCATTACGTGCTTCGTAGATAGAAAGACCTACACATACATTAAGCCAAGTTCCAGCAGTTGTTTGATGACATAAAAGCACGTTTTCTGATCGTACTTTGTCTTACGTCCGAGCTCGACAGTTGTAATACCTTCTTCGCGACCTCTTGTGATGAGTTGCAAAGCACTGTAAACCATTGGACTGAGTTTCGAAGACTGCGAAAGAATGAGCTCAGATTAATTAAAATGGCAATTCAATTGTCACATACTCTAATATGAGATCCTGTGATTGCAGCAAAAGATGTCTCTGGATCAACAGCAATTCTGAGATCTTCGCCATATTCTGTCTTTAGGTCCTCTAATGACTTCTCGCGTGCATTCTCAACGAGAGTGAGTGACGGTGGGGCCTCTTCGACAAGTACCTCGCCCTTAGCTGCCGCCTTACGCTTTGCGCTCGTCTGAGGAGCGATGTACACTTCGGATGATATGCCCGCAGGAACTGTACCAACGCGGACAGTGGGCTGCTGGACGACTATGGACCACACAAACGCGCAAAAGGGATCGTCGACGACCTGCGGGTGAGTAGCGTCGTGACTATGGAATCCTACGATGAAATCTCGCAAGCGGGAAACGTTACAACCTGCAGGAACGGCGGCAAATAACAAAAATCAGATGCTGTTCAAGAAAATCGAGAAAATCAATATTCAGGAGTTGTCACGAAGGGGATTCGAACGATCCTCTTCACGATCAGTACTCCAAAAAAACGCCGAGAACAGATACAAACGAGGAGAACAAACATAGTGCTGACGTACCAAGATCGCCGTCGAATGAAAGCTCTCGGAGACAATGATGCACGAGCTCATCCATGATCAGAGAGAATCAAGAATCCTAGATAGTGGAAATAGTAAGAGTCTGCAAGACTCCCTTCCAAGTGGGTACCACCTGATCAGACGGTGTGTGAGATCCTAAAATTCACTCGATATCGGTTATCGCTAAGGAGAAACCAGATAGTGGGCCAGCGTCGTGAACGACGATGAGGAAAGGCGTTACAGTGGGGCGTGACAAGCAAGTATGTGACATTCTGTAACGGTGGCCCCGACACCGCCCCGACACCCACTGCTTTCCATTCTTCCCGTTACCAGCTCAATCACTTCTCAGGATTCAAGTTTTAGGTGTGAGCCAATCCTCCTCCTAAACTCCATCCTGCCAGTGAAAGCATTCAGCTTTCAATTTGAGTTGCCCGCACAAAGAACAACTCGGAGATTTATCTGACTAGCTCAACTCTAGAGTCATTCGCTATAATTAAACTTCGCGTCCTCCGTATTCATTGGTACCTCAAGGCTTCTGCATCAAGCAAAGGCCACCATCGCTATATCCACACTCAGTGAAAAGGTGCACTCAGGCGGTTCTATAGAATGAGCAACCATCCCAAGCACTAGCTGACTTCAAGTTGTAGTCGAAAGTCTAGAATTCAAATCGTACGTTACTAATACTAATAGCCGCATGTAATGATAGTAATGCATTATGTATCAGACTTAAAGACAGAAAGATCATAATTCGCGGGTTCCCCACCTTTAGCTCTGAATCAGTGCACGGAACACCAGAGCCGATCATAGTAACTAGTCTCGACAGGTCTCGACTGCAGAACCGACATACATAGGATAATCATGCATGTTAATCCGGATAATATCCTTCGATCAGATGATGTCCTCATCATCATCTACGACAAAGCTGCCGATGGCATACTCGTCTGCTAAATCGTCCTCACGTATAGGAGAACTTGACACACCAGCGCGGCGTTTTGCACTCTCACCTCTGGCATATACTCCCCTCCTCACCGGTCTGTTGACAAATGCGGGACCTCCCGGCAGGGCTTGTGTGAGCAACCCCCCTTGATAAGCGAGTGACTGATCGTAAGAAGGAGAAATCTGAGTGTTTGCGATGTCCTTGATGAATTGGCGATCAGAATCGCTTTCAGCATCATCTTCCGAGTGCGACGATCCCTCACTTGCTTCGTCACCAGAGTGGACGGCTTCTCCGTCCAGCCACGGGTTATGGCGCACAGGTACAAATGGCTTTTGCTTGCTACGCTTAGGGGCCGGGCTTGATTCCCAAGAAATGATATCCGTATCCTTTCGTTTCAAACGCCGCTGGGAAAGAGGTGGCATATCCAATGCAGGCGAGTTGGGCTCTGCGGCTACTGCACGCGACTTGGAAAAACGTCCAGCAGGCCGCACAGCGAATGAGGCATCGGGAATGTCATGATCGGAGGAATGCGCGGGTGACTGAATGGTACTTCGGCATGGTAGAGGAGGTGGCGGCATTAGAAGTGCCCCAGGCGAGAGACGCCTTCCGTCTACAACACTTTCATCGTCAAATGAGCGATCCGCGCGAGGACGGCGCTCCTGCGGCGGCGCCATGGGCGGAGAAGACAGAATTTGGATGTCAGGTTCCTCGTCTGATCCTAGTAGCCATGCCATGCTTTGTGTATTACCCATCACGCCGTCTGAAGATGGAGACAATGATGGCGAGCGATCCGGGGATCCTTCTCGACTTCTCCCATTCCGTTTGTAGCGCTTATTGATCGGAGAGTTTCTGGGACCACACGACATCGATGAAGATTCTGTGGCTTCAGGGTCCGTTTGGGGTGTCGGCAGGGAGGACGATAGCTCTATCACGTCATCCACATCGTATATCATTGGTGACGAAGATAACATGCTTGGTGCTGAAGGATTCTCCGCCTCTGAGGAGCTTAAAAGTAGTGCGTCGTCTTCGGTCAGATGACAGGAAAGACTTTGGGTTGCAGATGGTTTTACAGAACTGTTGGAACAATTCCGAGCCAAAACCGGAGCATCAGGTGAAGACGAGCGATATCGGGGCAAAGCTGGCCGCTTTTTTTTAGGGGAAGGGGTTTTACGAGCGATGGCTTCGCGAGCAGCTAGTGAAATGCCCTGCTCGATTTCGATATCATCGTCATCGTCATCGCCTTTTCGCGAGAATTGGCTGGTGGTCAGTGGTTCCTTTTCCTTTTCCTTCTCCTTCCTGCGTGACGTTGTCGGTTGTCGTTTCTTGGATGGATCCATCGTACGTGCCGCGCGCAATTTCTTCTTCTTCTTTGTGCTGACATCAGCAGGTGTCGAGGCAGTACGGCGCATATCCATGAGATCAGCCTCCAATTCCATGTCTGTCGAGTCGTCTTCTGCAGCCGTGGGGTCAAAGACTTTCGTCTTTGCCTTCTTCCTCTTCTTCGCGTCTGTGCCCTTGATAAGCAGGTCTTTGACGCTGACAAAGCCCGCGCTTGCGCCTTGAGGTATATTCCTAGCAAAATCATCATTCCGCTTGCGTTTCTGGCCCTTCGGAGACGAATCATCGTCGTTGACAACTGCACTCTTCTTTC
This sequence comes from Suillus alpinus, assembly GCA_003316505.1. Lineage (NCBI taxonomy): Eukaryota > Fungi > Basidiomycota > Agaricomycetes > Boletales > Suillaceae > Suillus > Suillus alpinus. The sequence continues at coordinate 82,803 of QFEX01000748.1, forward strand.
GCGAAGCATGTTCTTGACGTACGTACTCCTCAATCTCCATTCTCTTCTCGAGCACTTGGGGCTTGGCATGCTCAGGGAGGAGTCGTGGGATGTCGCCATAAAGTTCAAGCTGATCCCCGCGGACGATACATTTCTGCAACTCGCCGTATGTGTCCTTTGCTTTGTCCCAATTTAGCTCCTCACGGATCTCAGAGAGGAGGACGTGGACATAGCCGTCCCGTTTACGGCCCGTGCGTCCGACGCGTTGAAGCTGCACATTACGACAGAAGAGTGGTTATGCACATGTAAACAGGAATGATTTGAATGGCACACACCATGCGAATTGGCGTCTTTTGTGCGTCATAACACACAATCATGTCAACCTCCCCAATGTCGAGACCCTCTTCGCCAATAGAAGTAGAGACAAGCACGTTGAATTCACCAGCCTTGAACTTCTTGAGGACCTATTTCGACAATTCCTATAAGCACGCATCCAGGGACGAAGCCTGAACTCACCTCAAGCTGCTCCTTCTGTGCAAACCCCTTCCGACCTTGTTTATCTGTACCCTGCCCAATGAACCTCATCACCTTCAGGAGGGGACTCTCCTCATTAAGAATATGTACGATCTCATCCACACACTCCCGGTATGTCACAAACACCATAGCTCTCGTCTCCTCCCCCTCACCTATCCGTGCCCCGAAGTGCTGCAACAGTAGCATCTTCAGCCTCTCCATCTTCGGGTGCATGCCATATCCACCTGGACGGACTTTCTGCACCTCGAGCTCACTAAGAAGAGCCATAAAGTTCTTGTCCTTACGCAAGCCACTCGTTGTGGAACCCTTCTTCTTCCCGGAATCATCCTCCTTTTCAGCAGAGATTTCCAGTAGGCAGTTGTGACACATGCCGATGCTGGCTTCCATCTAACCGTGCGTACGTCTTGTTAGGCGAGACATACATATTTCGTAAGCAGTACTCACCAGGTACCCCATAGCACGCGCCAATGCTGCGAGCTTGGACAACGAGGAGAATGCCCATTTGTGAGGACTGTTCCGTTGGGCCCCGATGTGTTGCATGGTAGCCTGGGCACGATAAGGATGCAGCTTAACTGGATCCACAACTTCAATAACCCCCCTGCTAGAGAGTGGTTTAAGAATGGTCTATCGATACGCCCTCGTCAAATAAGAGAAACCAACAGGAAGGATAACTGACTATCATCACTTCCTTCAGCAGTTCCTGAGCTTTCAGAACATCGTCAGTCATCTTGATGATGTGCTGTTTGATTTCCTAGATATTGGATGTCGATGTCCTCGTGTCAGTCGTGTAACTCACAACCCGCATTTGACCCTGACCTTCTTGTGCATATACTCGCGGAGATCAATACTATTTTCATCACGAATCTCGATGCGACTAATGTGCAGTGAATCAACGATGCTCTGAATAGCTTCAGGTGTGCTTCCGGGCGTGGCTGTTAATGCCAGCACGCGATGATGGGGATTCTTGGCCATCAAGAAACGAATGACCTGTGCATATGCATAGTCTCCTGTTCCCTTATGCGCCTCGTCTGCACGTTTCCCTTAGCAAACCAAATTACCGCAATTAACCGCAGGTAACGGACCAATAACCATAAGAACAATATCCCGCGCATCGCAGTTTTCGGTAGTCAGATCATTGATGAGGGTCTGAGGGGTCATGTAAAAGACTCGCTTCTCCTCCCACTACAAAAATCCGAGTCAGCCTGAACATCGACCGTGTGTGTCTAATACAAACCATTCTGGACCTATATGGTCTAGGGTTGTTTCCGGTAAGTTCGACTGCATCACAACCAGGAATGCCGCATGTGCGGTGGCACGCATCGATTTGTTGCGCGACGAGAGGTTTTGTTGGGGCAACGAACACAACTTTGCCCTTCGGAAACCAGCGATAGACTGGAAAAAATAAGATCTTGTTTGACAAGAAAAACCTTGAGAGACTTACAGTTAAGCATTACGACGCCCGCAATGAACGTTTTCCCCAATCCGGTGGGCAATGCAACGAGAGTGTTGTCAAATAAGCAGTGTCTGACGATGTTGAATTGATAGTCACGCTTTGGTTGGTTTAGGGGATAGATCCAGTGTTTAGCTTCGAGCATGTCGACCTTGAGTTTCATAGAAGGTGGCTGTAGGAAGTCAGTAAACGGTGTACGTGCCATGGCGAAATACACACAGGTCTGAGGAAATTAAAGTGAAGCATTTTGTGTGGTGAGAGTTGTACGACAATGTTCAAGGAACACGCTTACCCAACTAAAGACGCGTATTAGAACCGTTCCAAAATTTAAAACGAACCAAACGACATACCTGACACGAATGGAGCAGGGAACTGCTCAAACTCGACGTGCTCCTCATCGTCCTCGTCTCCATCATCTCTTCCCTTGCCCTTGACAGTCTTTGGCTTTTTCCAGCCTGACTTTGCAAACACAGTATGGTCCCACTGCTTCGTCTGAGGCGCCTGGCGACCAAAAGGTTTGCGGGGACTCGACTTCGTCCGCTGGAGCGAGGGACGTTTGGTGGGACTTTGCCTACTCGAGGACGCGGTCGGTTGCGCAACATCCCCGAACAGGGTTCTTTGCACAGTATTCTTGGAAGAAGGCCGCGCATGATTGCTTGGGCCGGCCACTGGTTTTGCATTTCCCTTGTACACCGCATCGATGAACGTGTCTAAGCGCTGAAGCTCTGCGTCATCAATTTCAAGAGAAAGATCGAAGAACGAATCCTCTTCGTCCAGGGGTTTGGGTACCTTGGCCGCAGGCGGGGGTGGCTTAGGAGGGTTTCGAAGCGGAGGGCGATGAGCGGCCTCGATGGTGTCCCATTCGTTCAAGATAGTTGAGTCAAGTTCATCGTCAAATCCATAATCAGACGAGCTCATCGCGAGGATGGGAAGAACAGGAAAGAGACGAACGACCAGAACGCGAAATGGACGATGACAGTTTATTCATTCTATGAATTACGCGACGGTCACATGACCCAACGAAGACCCGCAGTATTAAAATGGGTCATGGAAAGGGGTCGACTTCCCAGAAAGAGGTGCACACGCGGGGGTCGCTTTCTTTCTTTAGGAGAATAGTGGCGTCAAAGGTCGGTCCTATTAATATTTGAGTAGCAACATCACGTGCATTCAGAAACCAGAGTTTGCAAAACGGTCAACCGGTAGGCCAAATACAGTATTCATTCATGGTACTTACTGTAGAAACCTTTGTAGTACCTTTGTGATGACATTCGCAAACGCTTTGTGGCAAGAAAAATATAGTACATAGTATTGTATTGTAACTATGCAGAGGAATCGAAGAATTCAGATGATATCGACAAGCCGGCAAGTTGAATTCAAGCATAAAGGCAGTACAGACTCCTTCGAGGGGACAACTTGAAGGACGGTGTTGAATAGGTGCACGGAAACCCGCAAGTTGTAGAGTGGAATGCGCAATGAAAGGTATGTGATCAGCTGGTGGCATGTTCGAGTGTGCGGGATTTTTTGAGGAAGGACCGCTGTCGCACTTACACGAAAATTAGACCACAATTCATGATTGACTGATCGGCATGCAACATCGAGTGACAATCGGTATGTAACTTAGAACTCAGTGAACGTTGAAATTCCAGGAAGATTTGTCGAGCCGCCAGCAGGATTAAAATATACCGGCACTGAGTACAATACAAAGACAATTCCAAGCATCGTAAAATCTGTACGATCAAAACATGCCCATACCATCTTCATCACCGTCGCCCCATCCACTGGCAATGACTTCTTCTTCTTGTGGACGAGGGGAGGGACGGCGTCCTGGAGACGGCGAAGTACTCCGCGTATCATCCGGATGTACGTCTTTTGTGGGGGCGGATTGTGATGAGGGCGCGGTGACGCCTTGTGGTTTTGTTTGTGATTGCTGGGCACTGTGCCATGAAATTTTCACTGGGCCTACTGCAGCTACGGTTGGTCCTTTGGCAAAACCCTAAACAAAGAGTAAGCGCATATTAAATACAATGGGTCATTTCTTGACCAACCTGCTCGGCAGCTGCTCTCGTCCTAAAACTGACGAGAATTTCATCATCGCCAATTATCTCTGTTGATTCGAGTTGACCGGTGGTCTATAATTGTCAATGAGTCGATGAACCACACATTTAAAAATGAACAATCTCGACGTACTTCATACCAATCCCGCAATGCCTGCAGACTGTCTTCGCGGACACCCTTCACCAACAGCTTCCTTGGGCGGTTATCAAGTTTCATGCTTGCCCTAGGAGGACCACCTCGCGGTGCTCCGCGGTAGAACACGCCACGTGCCCCACGACCGCGACCTCTGTATCCACGATACGGCGCACCATACGAGACTTCAGCACTGGTCTCTGGTATCCCAAGACTTGCTGCCTCTTCCCTCAGTTTGGCGAGTTTAGCCTTAAGTTCCTCCGTGGATTCCCCAACGGCATGCAACTCAAGCTCCTTGTCCAACCGTTCTCTCTCCTTCTTCTCGTGATCGTTCTCAATAGTCAAGACAGGTGCAGGTGAATGAACCTTGGCGGTGGTAGCCGACGGTGGCGGTACTGATGAAATCGTCATCTCTTCTCCCAACTTCCGCAGTCTTGCTAGAATCCCTTTCTTCTCCTCGGCAGAAGCGGTCTCTAATGAGGTCATTAAAGACTTCTGCTCCGCGATTTGTTGCTCTAGCAGCTTCTGCTTCGCTGCGAGCTCTGACACAGCGGTAGACTGAAGGGGCTGTTTACGGGCAGGAGTCGTGGCGGGCGGTACAGGAGGCTGGGATGGTGCAGAAGGCATGGGGGTGTCACGCGCAGCCAGGTTGGCCAATAGTGGCGCGGAGGCCGCTAGCATTCGTGATCCTGTTTGCCCATGTCCGTCCATGGGCCGATGCCAAAAGACCTTTACAAACCGATTCCCAAACACAGCATCCTCCGACTTCCATGCAGCGTGAGCCTCAGTGTGTTCAGAAAAACTCACGAGCGCCTTGGCGCTGCGAGCATCGATTGCAACGTTGGTGACTGTCCCGAAACGCTTGAACCAACCATTGACAGCGTCGAGGCTAAGCTTGTCCTCTGGAATCTTTTCCACCACGAGTGTTTTATCTTGCCGTCGTTCTGGGCGGAAGGTCTGTGCGTCACCACCAAAAACCCCTCGCCCACGAGGTGCACCCCTCATCCCCCCTCCGAACCCGCCACGTGTGTTGTACGTCGAGGGCCCAGGTACACTTGGAACACCCATCTCCACGTCCATGGGTTGAACTGGTTGCTGCTGCATAGGTGTGGAACTCTGCGGAATGCGGTCTCCAGCCGATGCGGTCGGCGGTACAGACTCTGGAGGCGGCTGAGGAGTTAGGTCCTGTATAACCGGCAGTTCACCAGACCTGTCTGCCGCGTGAGGAACTTGACTGCCGTCCTCTTGCGGAACCCTGGGGAGCAGAGGTGCACGTTGCGTTCCGCGACCCATGCCGATGCCGGCGCCATTCGGGCGCATATCCATGCGTGCTTCGTGTGGGTCATAGGGGGCACCTTGCGCCATGCCGAAAGGTATTCCGCCAAACATTGGTAAGAACGGTACAGCACCATTCATAGAAAACATTTGTGATGGGACGAAAGCATCATCGCCGTGACTATACTTGCATAGTGCACCACGAGCACAATATCCATTATCTGAAGGGATACGTGAGCACTTTCTTTGAATCGTTACGAAAAGCATGCGTACTATGATAATCACGACATATCCCTTTTCTTTGGTCTGGGGGCTGATAATTTTGCGGTCGTCGGGTGTTCACATTTTGATTGATCCCATTCGTACCGCTACCCACTGTTCCATTCATCATCATTCCTTGGCCCCCAGCCCTATTTTGGCCACCACTCCATGCGCCAGTGGATCGAGAGTCACGACCGTTGGAATACCGTGAAAATTGACCTTCTGCACTTAACCGAGCACCTTTCGTGGGTGGGCGCCCGTCACGTTCATCGTGTTCCAGTGATCGTTTCTGCCCTCTGTCCGTCGGTGAATGGTTGGATAGGAGAGCATCCAGAGGTATAGGAATCCCAGTGTCTGCGGACTGTGGATGTGAGGACAACGAGAAAGAACTCGTTGGGTCGCTGGCCGTGTAAGGGAGATACGACTTGGTTCTGAGAACAGTGAATAATGTATCTATAAATGAGGGTCCCTCTGGGTGCCGAATTGAGAACGTGACGCATAGATTGCACCGCGATAACGCGCACCTTTCTCTAAAAACTCTTCCAGCTGGGAGCTGAGCTCCTTCCTCATCTCGTTTTCCGGGACATTGTGCTTCAGTAAAGCGAGAATGTATTCAGAAAGTGCCCCAGGCTCCGCGTCACATCTATATGTGCCAACCATTGTCAGAGATGATGAAGACCGAGTGACCGGTAGTACGCACATTGGCTCCAGAGTTCGAACCAACCAGGGCTTTAGGTGGGTTGCAGTGGTCGGGTCGTAGAGCATTTTTACCAGAGAAAAAGGGTGTATAGAAGAGTTGGACAACCAGCCTGAATATCTTGGGTTATCAAGGATGCAAAAAAAATTACGGATGGAAGAAATATAATGGACGACCAGACCGATGCAAGTAAATGCTCAGGTGGATGCTCTGCTTGAGGCAACTGCCATGATGATTAGTTTGCCCTTGACTTATGACTAAGCTATAAGGCCGC
>QFEX01000749.1:4269-27454 GCA_003316505.1 Suillus alpinus
TAACACCTAATCTCTTCATGACTCTGATACCATACGTTACGACTGCCGGCTTGTGGCCCTCATACGGATGAAACTGTTATTTATTTCTCTTTCAATAAACTCACTGACGAACTGGTGTTCCACCCCACTCACCCGCCCGAGCATGGCGACGACAGGCACATTATCCTTGCCCATTAGCCCGAAAGCGAGCGTACTTTTTTGGCCAGCAACTTAGTAGATGTTGAGCTCAGTAACACCTGACCGTCCTTATCAGCACATACCTGTGCTCTCTCCGAAACCCTGGAGCTGTGAGTACGGAAGTTGCACCACATCCTTCAAGCTCGAGACAAGGGTGCTAAGACCAGATCCACACACGATTCCGATGCGTGGCTTCAACAAGCGAGGATCAGTAACCAAACGCGAGATGGTTGCGAGAGTTTGCGCGAAGGGAAGTGCTGGGGTGGCTGATGAAGACATGTCAGGGTTAGAATGATAGAGTACAAGGTACGATTGGTCGGTTTAAGGAGTTCCAATGATTTGAAGAACGTGACTCGTATCATGATAATCTCCTGCAGGTGGATTCTGGAAGCAAGTCGTCCATGCATATGGAAGCTTCCAGCTATTATTGCTATTGTTTTGAGATAAAGAAGGAACGACCAAGTTCGAGTTACTCTTCCACGATGAACCCAATGCAACGGTCCGAGCAATGATACGGATAATCCTTGCTATGGTGCCAACATGCCGGCATGCTTAAAGCAGGCAAATCGATACATGCTAGACTTGGTTTCAACCTGGTCTGCTACGCACTTCATGCTCTACCCCCAATCATGAACAGGCTCAGAAAGTCCAAGCCAACCGCCACGATCTACAGCCCACCATCAAGTACCAAAACAAACATTAACCACTGTCTTGTTTCTGTCGCAAGTAAACTTCCAGTGTCGAGAACGATGCAGATCGCGAGTGCTTCACTTGCTGTGGAAAGAACCTCTGTGCCCCAAAACACGCTGGAATATCCTAAGACAGCATGGTACTCCGCACCTGCTGCTGCCAATCCTCGCACTTTCGTCGAGCAGTACTGGGCTGCGCGTGCACTGGTCGCTGAAACGGTGCTGACAACACGTGTTCAGCATCAGAGGGAAATGGCGGAAGTGAGGCTGGGGGAGGAGGAGAAGCGGACGGCGAGTATTTGCCTTGTTTAAAAGGATGTTCTCGGTGATTAACCGTCACACCAAACGTAGACCCAGATTGCGGCTCTCGTGCGGGCGAACGAGCAACGGCAGAGCAGGCTCGAGAAGTTCGTCGTGCGTTGTATCAACTCACTCATGATCCCTGCAGCTCACTCTAGAATTCATTCAGGCAGTCCTTGTAGCATGTTTTATGCTTCTCTTCCTTGCGCTGATATATATACTGCTGCGCGATTCCCCGAAATCGAAGGGTGCCTCGCACTTCACGATCCCGATCCTCTCCCCGTTTACCTCAGTGGTAAGCTTCGTTAATCACCGTTGCAAAGTTAGGGTCAATTCAAATACATCCAGGTCGAACACGAAATAGGCATTATCAGTGCGAGATCCGTATCAATATTTATCGTCGTTCTTGGCATCTTATCGTATGCCATCTTCCGACATCGGTTTCAAAAAAAACAGATCTTAGCCCGTCGTACAAAATTTGGGTTGTAATCCAATACGTGGCTGACAGTCATGCGGTAGTCATGAGAACGAACGGCGGCTTCCCAGGGTTTCGAAAACCTGTCCTAGGCTGTTATAGGTCGTGGAGGTATGAGGGCTATTTTTTGCCAAGTGCACGTGGATACGATACCTTTGTTGGGTGGTTTGGACGCGCCTTCCTCGTGCTGTGTGCCAAGAGCATATCTTGCATCCCAATTCCAAGCCAGCTTTGATGACTTTGATGTATAAGATAGCACGAATAAGTACTAGCTCAAGTACTTGAATTAAATTGAAGGAGGATGACTGAAAATTAAGACAAACCGAGCGAGTTGGTTTGGATCGTGGTGTGGTTGTGGTGTGGGAAACAGGGTGCCGTTCACAGGACGGGCTGGAACTTTGTACCAAAACGTTGCAACTCGCTCATCCTTCTTCACGCACCACCACTCGTTTGCCCTGTCCTGACCACGGCACTTTCTCTTTCCTGTTGGCCTGTTAACTCAGGAAAACAGAGGTCAAGATGTATCCTCAGTCTTCCTCGCCGACAGCAGATCATGCAGATCCTTTCACTTCCGCAGCTGGCGGCCCTCGCAGATACGTTTACAGCGACAACGACTCTGACAATGTCGACCCTTACGGCCGCAGAGACACTTATGCTTCAGACAGCAGCAACAATGGTCTCAATGACACCGAGCGATACTATGATCACAACGGCAACTACGACCCATACGGTGCGTGAAGCGTCTTGCTGCGCCATTTACAAATACTCACACTTGTGTGATTTTCAAGCACAACCTGACACAGACTCGGACGTCGATATCTATGGCCAGCGTTATCCACCAGCATCTTCAGAATCTCTAGGGCCTTCGAGAATGGGCATGTCAGATTCAAACGCAACGGCATGGGCCGAATACGCAGGACCACCAGGCGCCCGTGAGGCATATCCTGCCTGGTCAGCCGAACGCCAAATCCCACTCTCCAAGGAGGAAATAGAAGATATCTTCCTGGACTTGACTCAGAAATTTGGATTTCAGCGAGACTCTATGCGGAACATGGTAACATTTATTTTATTCACAATTCTTGCAGATGTTGACAACCAGTCTAGTTTGACTTTTTGATGCAACTGCTGGACAGTCGAGCATCCCGTATGTCCCCCAATCAGGCACTCCTCACCCTACATGCAGATTACATTGGCGGTGAGCATGCGAATTACCGTAAATGGTATTTTGCAGCTCAGCTCGACCTCGATGACGCCGTGGGCCACGTTCAAAATCCCGGTCTCCAGCGTCTCAACCGCAGGGCCGGTGCCCGCTCGTCTAATGAGAAATCGCTCGCAACGGCTATGGAGCGCTGGCGCCAGGCCATGAACAACATGAGCCAGTACGATCGCCTCCGCCAGATCGCGCTATACCTTCTTTGTTGGGGTGAGGCCGCTCAAGTGCGCTTTGTTCCCGAGTGTCTGTGCTTCATCTTCAAGTGTGCGGACGATTATTATCGCTCGCCAGAGTGCCAGAACCGAGTAGATCCCGTGCCGGAGGGCTTGTACCTCAAATCTGTCATCAAGCCACTGTACCGCTTTATTCGGGACCAAGGGTATGAAGTAGTTGACGGGCGATTCGTGAGGCGGGAGCGAGACCATGCAGACATTATTGGTTACGACGATGTCAACCAGCTCTTCTGGTATCCGGAAGGTATTGCTCGGATCATACTTACCGATAAGGTATGCCACTATCTGCGACTTACAGCCGTATGCTAACCTGATTTCGCAATGCAGACGAGACTCGTGGACCTTCCACCCCCCCACAGGTTCATGAAGTTTCATAGCATCGACTGGAATCGTGCGTTCTTCAAGACATACTACGAAAAACGCTCCTTTGGACATCTCCTGGTCAACTTCAACCGCATATGGGTCATTCACGTCTCTCTATACTGGTTCTACACCGCATTCAACTCCCCTAAAGTATACCAAATCTCACTTCCTTTGAATAAGGTCTACAACTCCCCGGCATTGGCTTGGTCTGTCACCGCGCTTGGAGGTGCAGTTGCGACGGTCATCATGATCGCAGCGACGCTCGCTGAGTTTTCGTACATACCCACCACCTGGAATAATACCTCTCATCTCTCCCGGCGCTTGCTATTTTTATTCATCACCCTTGCGCTGACATGCGGTCCAACCTTCTACATTGCCATTGCGGAAAACAGCTCTAATGGGACCACGAGTTCACTTGCCCTTATCCTCGGTATCGTGCAGTTCTTCATCTCGGTTGTTGCTACGCTCCTCTTCGCGACCATGCCATCCGGACGCATGTTTGGGGACAGAGTCGCCGGAAAGTCAAGGAAATACCTCGCCAGTCAGACATTCACTGGTTCGTACCCTGGGCTGCACACTGAAGCGCGCCTGGGCTCTATCGCGCTCTGGGCACTCGTCTTTGGTTGCAAAGCCACTGAATCATATTTCTTCCTCACGCTTTCTTTCCGCGATCCCATTGCCGTGATGGTGGGGATGAAAATTCAGGGCTGTGGCGACAGGTACTTTGGCAACAGCCTGTGCACTAACCAAGCTGAGTTCACGCTGGCTATCATGTACGTCATGGACCTAGTGCTATTTTTCCTCGATACGTTCCTTTGGTACATCATTTGGAATACGGTGTTCAGTATCGCGCGGTCATTCATCCTTGGCCTGTCCATATGGACGCCATGGAAGGATATCTACACTAGGCTACCAAAACGGATCTACGCGAAGCTGCTTGCGACGAGAGATATGGAGGTTAAGTACAAACCGAAGGTCAGTTTTCTGCGATCGTTGGCTGAACGCAACTCAACAATGTTCCTCTACAGGTGTTGGTCTCGCAGATTTGGAACGCAATCATCATTTCTATGTACCGCGAGCACTTGCTTTCCATTGAGCACGTGCAGAAGCTGTTGTACCACCAGGTTGACTCAGGGCATGATGGCAAACGTAGTCTTCGTGCACCGCCGTTCTTCATTTCCCAGAGCGATAAGGGTTTCAAGGGCGAGTTCTTCCCTCCGGGCAGTGAGGCAGAGCGTCGCATCTCCTTCTTTGCGCAGTCACTCACGACGGCTGTTCCGGAGCCGCTGCCTGTGGATGCCATGCCCACGTTCACGGTCTTGACGCCTCATTACAGTGAAAAGGTCCGTGGTTCTTTTCTTTTATCCGATGTTGTACCGAAAGAGCATTTTTTAGATTCTGTTGTCACTGAGGGAGATTATCCGCGAGGAAGATCAGAATACCCGCGTCACCCTACTCGAGTACCTGAAGCAGCTCCACCCTGTTGAATGGGACAACTTTGTCAAGGATACCAAGATCTTGGCTGAGGAATCTGCCATGTTTAACGGCACGAGTCCTTTCGGCACGGATGAGAAGGGTCAATCAAAGATGGACGATCTGCCATTCTACTGCATCGGTTTCAAGAGTGCCGCTCCCGAATTCACCCTGCGGACCCGTATTTGGGCTTCGCTGCGCGCGCAGACTCTCTACCGCACAGTCTCGGGTATGATGAACTATGCCAAGGCGATCAAGTTGCTCTACCGCGTGGAAAACCCCGAGGTCGTGCAGCAGTTCGGCGGAAACACAGATAAACTAGAGCGCGAGCTTGAACGCATGGCCCGACGCAAGTTCAAGTTCGTCGTCTCGATGCAGCGGTACTCCAAATTCAACAAGGAGGAGCATGAGAACGCTGAGTTCTTACTGCGTGCATACCCGGATCTTCAGATTGCATACCTTGATGAGGAGCCGCCACGCAAAGAGGGTGGTGAAACGCGGTTGTTCTCTGCGCTTATCGATGGCCACTCCGAATTCATTCCTGAGACTGGTCGTCGTCGCCCCAACTTCCGCATTGAGCTCCCCGGTAACCCCATTCTGGGTGACGGCAAGTCGGACAACCAGAATCACGCGATTGTCTTCTATCGTGGCGAATACCTACAACTCATTGATGCCAACCAGGACAACTATCTGGAAGAGTGTCTTAAGATTCGCAACATCTTGGGCGAGTTCGAGGAGTACTCGGTGTCAAATCAGAGCCCGTACGCACAATATGGTCACAAAGAGTTCAAGAAGAGTCCTGTAGCCATTGTCGGCGCTCGCGAGTACATCTTCTCAGAGAACATTGGTATTCTTGGTGATCTCGCTGCCGGCAAGGAGCAGACGTTTGGTACGCTGTCTGCTCGTGCTTGGGCGTGGATCGGTGGAAAGCTTCACTATGGCCATCCTGATTTCCTGAATGCGCTCTACATGAACACTCGTGGTGGCGTGTCGAAGGCACAGAAAGGTTTGCACCTTAACGAGGATATCTATGCTGGCATGAACGCTTTTGGTCGCGGTGGTCGTATCAAGCACACCGAGTACTATCAGTGTGGTAAAGGCCGTGACCTTGGTTTCGGTACCATCCTCAACTTCCAGACGAAGATCGGCACTGGTATGGGAGAGCAGATGCTCAGTCGGGAGTACTATTACCTGGGCACGCAGCTGCCTATCGACCGTTTCCTCACGTTTTACTACGGCCACCCTGGTTTCCACATCAACAACATGTTGGTCATCTTGGCCGTCCAGTGCTTCATTGTGACAAGTATGCCTCTTATGACTATGCGCGAGTTGCAATTGATTGTGTTGTGCAGTGGTGTTCTTGGGAACGTTGAACTCTTCGATCTTGGTGTGTCAGTATTCTGCCACTGGTAACGTTCTGCCTGGTATGGAGGGCTGCTACAACTTGACGCCCGTATTCGACTGGATCCACCGTTGTATCGTTAGTATCTTCTTGGTGTTCATGATTGCCTTCCTGCCGCTGTTCATTCAGGGTATGCATGATTCACTTGTCTTTAGTTTGAGTGCGGTTTTGACGCCTTTACAGAATTGGTGGAACGTGGAACGGGCCGTGCTATTATTCGTCTTGGAAAGCAGTTCATGTCCCTCTCCCCTGTCTTTGAGGTGTTCTCGACCCAAATCTACACGCACTCCATCATCAGCAACTTGACCTTTGGTGGTGCCCGATACATCGCGACAGGACGTGGATTTGCAACTACCCGTATCTCGTTTAGCATTCTCTTCTCTCGTTTCGCCGGACCTAGCATTTACCTCGGCATGAGGACCTTGATCAGTCTTCTCTATGTCACCATGGCGCTTTGGACGCCATACTTGGTTTACTTCTGGATCTCAATTCTTGCCCTTTGCGTCGCTCCTTTCTTGTTCAATCCACATCAGTTCGCGTTCGCGGACTTCGTGATCGACTATCGGTCAGTTGATTCCTTTGTTTTATTTGCCTGTTTTGCTGATGAATGCAATGTAGGGAATTCTTGAGATGGATGTCTCGTGGAAACTCGCGCTCGCATAACAACTCTTGGATCGGTTACTGTCGTCTATCGCGGACTATGATTACGGGGTACAAGAAGAAGAAGCTTGGTCTCCCTTCAGATAAAATGTCGGGTGATGTTCCACGCGCCGGTTGGAGAGCAGTTATCTTTTCAGAGGTCATCTTCCCCATAGTGATGGCGGTGCTGTTTGTCATTGCCTACATTTTCGTAAAGTCCTTCCCCGATTCAACCGGCAAGCTTCCACCAAATCCACTGATCCGAATCGCGATCATTGCCCTCGGTCCGATCGTATGGAATGCTGCAATCCTCCTTGTGCAGTTCATTATCTCCATCTTCCTTGGTCCGATGATGGACCCCACGTTCCCGAGATTCGGATCCGTCATGGCCACTACCACTCACATCCTCGGTGTCGTTGGTATGTTGGGCTTCTTTGAGTTCTTGGTGAGTGTATGCAGCATGTCTACCGTCTAGCAATTCTAACGCAGTCCGCTCTGGCATTGAAGTGGTTCCTTGAGACGTGGAATGCATCCCACGCAGTCCTTGGCATTGTCGCGGTCATCGCTATCCAGCGTGCGGTTCACAAGGTTCTCATCGCTGTATTCTTATCGCGTGAGTTCAAGCACGACGAGACGAACCGTGCGTGGTGGACTGGACGCTGGTATGGTCGTGGTCTTGGCGCCCATGTCATGTCACAACCCGCCCGTGAATTTGTGGTCAAGACCATTGAGCTGTCGCTGTGGAGCTCTGACCTTCTCATCGGTCACTTCCTATTATTCATGTTGACTCCACCCATTCTTTTCCCATACGCGGATCGTTTGCATGCGATGCTGCTTTGTGAGTCGTCTACCGCAACATTCTTCGTGCATTACTGATATTGCTATAGTCTGGTTGCGGCCCTCCAAGCAGATTCGCGCTCCTCTCTATTCTCTGAAACAGAAAAAGCAACGCCGCTGGATAGTGAGTGTTTTCAAATCTTGGCAGGCAAGTAAAGGATGCTCATGCATGATCCCAGATCATCAAATATGGCGCTGTTTATGTGACCGTCATCGTCATCTTCACAGCGCTCATTGTCCTCCGTAAGTCGTCATCGCTACCTATCTCCTCTTAGTTTATTGATGTCCTCCCCAGCTGCCGCCTTCCGCAGCAGAATTCATTTTAACTGCACCCTATGCAATAATCTGTAATGAATTCATCTCTCATCTATAACATTCGCATTCTATAGATTATCCACCATTACTTGTAGTCTTTTTCTGATTCTGTCGCGCGCTGGACATTCACATGAACACTGTCAATATGTCTGGTTTTGACGTTGTCAAACCACCTCGTACTGCATGGACACTATTGGTGTAATGTACGGACTACGAACTTTTATAAATCACATATTTGGGTTGCATCTGATGAAGGGAACCTTATACTTTATGCAGGGCTGGTAATATTGATTCTCTCCCGAGGGGTCCTGACACGTACGATTCATGGAGACGAGGCAGTTTTAATGTTGTCTAGGAACAAATAGGAAACGTGTCACCCACTTGGCGCTCCCACGCTGGGTGGTAGCAACACACTGGCCTCCAACGTATGAACCAATATATATATACTTAGTACTCAGCCAGCATTGATAAGGCACAAATTGTGGAAGGGATCCTGAAGCTGCCTCCCAATCCTCCTCCCTCCATCAGAAGTTCAGTTCAAGTTCCACTTGGTACAGTGGCCCTAGGGTGTGCCTCCACATCCTTCAGAGGTTTGATCCAAGTTTCGCTTGGTAAAATGGTCCTGGAGTGTCCTTCGGAAGTTCCTAAACTTCATCAATTGAAGTTCGGCCCAAGTTCGGCTTCCTTGCACGAGGCGGCTCGTTAACCTCGGCTTCAGTGGCTTGAACAGTATCGAAGTTGTCACGTTTGGTAACTGTCCTGATGTGGGAAGAGACGGATGCCGTTGACGTGATATCACGTTTGGAAGTGATTCGGCGGATACTGTAAATGTGTTCAGTGGGTCTGCTCAGGGTTGTCTGGAAGAGACATACGAGTATGGAGCAGGGGCAGCAAGACAAGGAACGGTCGATACAACGACAGCGAGAGCGACAAGCGCAGCAAAGCTCGTGATGTGACGGTCGATGTTAGCAGCTGGGGTGCGGAGAGGACTGTGGGCGACGCATAAGTTTGTGCATCCTTTCGCAGGTCGTATGTGTTTCAGTAGTTGGATACTATGACCATGAGCGTTACTGACTCGGGCCTCGAAATTCTACCTCTGAAACAGTCCAGCGCATGTCTAACGTGTCCAACTTGAAGCGCTGGGATGGCATTGTTTGACACATGCCTGATTCTACTTGGGAGCGATTTAGTACGACTAGCAGATAGATGAAATACCAGTAGAGTTGAGACGCAGAAATAAAGATCTGTGGGTCCCTCGACGATATCCTTCAAGGTTGCAATTGGCACGTGGTCTAAAAGGTCGCCGCCATGTTGCTGGTTCCATGAGAGTGCGCCAAAGAGCCGGGCAAAATGGATGCTTGAGAATGACGCCATGGACGGTAATAAATACCAGTAGCAGCTGCTATCATTTTCAGTGTTCACAACTTGTTGGAAAGAGCAGACCGTGGATCAAGCAACCCATCCATGCCTCTGCATTCGGTTCAGTCCTCTCTGTGCGCGAGAGTGAGCAGCCAAAAGGTGGATACTCGTAATTTCGCAAAAAAGGAAGTCCCCATTTGGCGTCTATAGCAAGATCGTCGGACGACCGCTACTGCGAGCAAGGGGGATCTCCACAAGACATTGTATACCATTTTGTACACGCTAACGCCGATTTTAGAGTGCTAACAGTGTTATCAAACCTTACGTCTCTTCAACACAACCCTTCTTATTCGCGCACCTTTCACTTCAGACTGCCAGCACATGATGCACGAGTCGACACGTCGAACGACGCTCTCGTACATCAATGTACCCATTCATTTCAGTTCTGGTCAATTCCAGGGAAGATGCGTGCGTGCTAAACTCGTCGAGATACAAAAAGCAGACCTAGGGCGAAAGTGAAAACGGTGCCTCCTTCACTCGTTTCCATGTGGCTGACCTTGCATGCAGGTATGCTCGTGTGGACAGACGCCCTCTGGACCCCCCACCAGTGGTCCAGCTCAAGTTATACTACATCCACAACGAGGGTACTGACCACGAATACGAACAAGAAGTTCAGGACTATGAGTAAGTTCTTGCCTCCCAGGGTTCCTGGTTCTGCTTTAATATTTCATCATTTTTGGCAGCGATATACAAAACCTTGGATTACTCTGCAATGCCGACTTGTTCCAAGTGTCTACTCAGCCCGATAGCTCATCGGAGCCAAGCTCTCTCCCCCGTCTCCTTCCCCAACTTTCACCAGTAGTGCCACCTGTTCGCCCCCCCTCTGGCGGCTACCCGCCACCTTCAATCTTACCGAGCATGTCTACCCACTCAGATAAATTGCCTCCCTTAAGCAGTTCGAGTAGGGTTCCCGTGTCAGATGCTAAGCTGCCCCACCTTCCTCCCTATGCCCCTCCCGAAAACATGAAATGCACTGCGGCACTCTCAGGTGCCACCTTTGTTCAGCCAGCTTGTATAGACTATGAAGGCAAGAGGGCTCTTGTCTTTCCATTTGCTGTACGTCTCTTATCATAGTCGAGAACTTGCTCTAATATGATACATGCACGCATACAGGACCTTGCGGTGAAGATTGAGGGCGACTTCTTCCTCCGCTACCGCATTTTCGATATCTTTTCGCGCACGTCAAGTCTAGTAGATGTACCGGTGCAGGCTGAGTGCTACGGTGGTTCATTCCACATATATTCAACCAAAGAATTTCCTGGTTTACAACCTTCGACAGAGCTATCCAAGGTAACCAGGCACCCCTCAGAAGCACAATTTGATTGACAGTTTATCGCATATCTAGCAACTCTCTAGATATGGTGTACGACTCAATACCCGCGAGACGGAGCGCAAGCGCAAGAAAAAGGGTTCCGAGACAAGGGTCATTCCATCTCGTACAAGCAAAGGCAGAGTCACAAGGATTCCGCAGAGCGGGAGCGAGTGTGATTAAGTTTGTTGTAGTGTGAGATTATGGATCAGGACCGATTACGTTCAAAGGACTTAGCATCTTCATTTGGGTTTCTCCCGCGGAAATCTCACTATATCTTACAGTAGCATATGTGTACATACACGGATCGAGCATATATATACTGTTTTGTTTTTGACTTGGTTGGGTTTCACGTCACCCACACTGGCATGTTCACTACCCAAGTCGACGAAAGATCTGAGCCACTGCGAAGCGCATTGGTGAGTTGACAGTCAGATGACCCCGAAGAAATTAGCTCACTCTTCGCATCAGCGTCATCAGTCGACATGCCGTCAAACGCTCCCCATTCAAGCTCATCGGCCATCCATTCATCATCAACTGTAGTGGTAACTTTGCGACCTCGTCGCGGGTGGGCTCGAGATCGCCCGGAGCCCCTTTTAGAAGTCCCAACAGGAAATGTCTTCGATTTTTGCAGGGTCTTCTTGCGTTCTGACGTTTGCTTACTAGTAGCTATGCTGGAACCTTCTCCACCCTTGGCTGCAACTTCTGGAACTTCTGGAAGTAGCTCATCCCCCAGTGTGTCCGGGGTATCCTTCTCAACTGACACCAATTCGGCGATCTGTAATTGAGGACGAGGGGCACCGCGATCATATAAATTCGATGTTCTCAACCTGAAATTATTCCTCACTTCATGTTTCTCTCGTGCAGGCTGCTCTTCAGTCACAGTGACCCGAACGGGTGCTGGATCTGGGGTAGAATCTTCTGAACTGTCGGGAGGAATTCCCCACTTCGTACCAGCAGATTTCATCTTGTATGGCGGCTGACCAGATGAAACACATGTTATTATGAGACGGGGTCCAAATATAAGATGTACTTGCCCTCGCCACTGTACCCTTTGAAGTCGTGCTCTTGGGCATAGCAATATTAATCATGGTCAAGAGGTGCGTAAATGACATTCAGAGAATTTGGGTCCTACATTGCGTCATATGCCCCTAATAAGAACTAAATGTAATTTGCTTGGCTATGTGGTTATACAGAATGTACTATACTAGTACTGTGTATGCAGTGGTGTCCATATGCTACATGGGTAGTTGTCTAGATTAAGCTGCTTGTGCGGAACGAAAAGGTATCGGTAACTGGGCAGGATGAGTAGGGTATCAATGCGAGAACCCTCCGTAATGTCCTTTCTATCAAATGAGACTCTGGCATTGGGGGCACACAAACACGGGAGAGCTCTTCCTCTTCGGGGGAATAGCTGCTTCGACGTCCACCTTTTCCTCCCAGTCAGTGGGTAAACTAGATCCGTCAAGCAAGGTGTGGTAGATCAATTGGCGAGCCGCCACCACCGCTCTCACATTCCCGACAACACCCCCCGCTTGCACACCTTTTATAATCTGTTGCTGAGCCGCCTTCACAAGTTCTACTGGAAATTCCTCAAGGACATCTGAGATTGAAGATTCGGGTCCCTTTCTCCTTTTACGGCAGGGTCGTGAGTCGACCAAGTCTTCGATGACTAACTTTTCATCTGTATCGGGCCAACATTCAATGAACATCCGAGCCCTGGCAGCTGCATTTGATCTTTGAGTCGGTCTTTGCAAACACTCTTGATGGAAGGCTACGCGACAAGTTGGACGCGGGCAGAAATGCATTACTGGGTCTCGATCGGGATTGTAAGACACACCACAGATACATGCAGAAAGCGAGATATTTGGCTGTGAAAGGTTGATCATTATCTCTTCCACTTCAAGCACTTAATGCATACTCACGATGATTTTCCGAGCGCGGTATTCCAGGTCGAAACGATGGTAGAACTCATCAGAGTCAAAAACTTTTTGGTCGACATCGCGTTCATTATATCTCATGACAGTTGCATGATCTAGATAGAGTTCAAAC
Source organism: Suillus alpinus (assembly GCA_003316505.1). NCBI lineage: Eukaryota > Fungi > Basidiomycota > Agaricomycetes > Boletales > Suillaceae > Suillus > Suillus alpinus. The sequence goes on from QFEX01000749.1 coordinate 17,166, forward strand.
TGATAATGCAACACGAGAGATGAGAATTTACCACAGAAACTGTCGGTAGATACATAATCATGGTAATCTGAGTAAATCCGTTCATATTGGCCGCAGCCACTGACATCACTTTGATATTTCAGAATACATTGGTCACAGATGTTGATTCTTCGTGATCACTCACAAGGATTTGATTACGGAGGAGACTTCCTGAGGCGACCAATACCACTGTACGCGAGCCCACACCTGCGTCATGACTGAGTGAAGATAATACTAGAGTCGGTGGCGAGACATACATCTTCAGGGTTTCTTGCCCTAATCTGTTTGATTCTACCAATCCAATACGCGGTTGGATGATGCATCCCGTCCGGAAGCACCCCTTCCGGTAGAATAAACGCGCTGTTGAAGGTCAGTGTTTGCTACGTCTTACTGTAAAGTTAGCTTTCGAGACACGAACAGTTCTTGAACGGCAAACGCATGCGGGTTTCCCTCTTCATCAGTGACTGAAATTCAAACAGTCACCACGTCGAGTTGCACTGAAAACAATGAAGATCTCGTACCTACAAACGAGCCAAAATCTTGCATCGTTTTCCATTCGCCATCGGTGGGTATGCCGATTGTAAATTTTTGTTTTGAGACTTTCTTATGCGTAAAAAGTGACTTCTTCTTACGCCGTGGCATGTTAGAAAGTGTTAGAGACAGTTTAACGTTCAATGCTCAACGTCCCTTGACGTTGTCCGAGTCCAAGCAAGACACCAAAACGCGTCTGTGGCACAAGGAACACATGCCAATTGATGATTATGTAATCATCCCAAAACGATCAGTGCATTGCATTGCAGCTATGTCCAGCTTGCGCACTGCGTACAAGTACAGTGACTGATTTCTGTTCTGCCCGTCTGCACACCATGCTCTTCTATTTCACATCTTGCGTGATTAGGTATGTCTTCAGAGATATGACAAGAGCTACATATTGATTGGGTGTATAGTTCGGTTGTCGTTTTTCTTTATCCTGGCTATGCGTCCTACAAGACCCTTTCCCAGAGACCAGCCTCTGAGGAGGATTTGGAGCGATGGCTCATGTACTGGTCGGTGCTTGGATGCATTGTCGGCGTCGAGTACGTTGCAGAGTGGCTTGTTTCATGGTCAGTCGGTTTTCATCGATGGTATCAATGCTGAGGTTTTGAAACACCCCTTGCGCGTGTAAATAGGGTACCATTCTACTACCTTGTGAAGACCCTATTTCTTCTCTATATCGCGCTACCACAAACTCGTGGCTCATCTTACCTCTACATCAACCATCTTCAACCATTCTTCCACACGCATGAATCCCAGATTGATGCGACACTCGCATCTTTCAAAACTCGTATTTATGCCTTCATCCAAGAAAGATTTCGCAGCTTATGGGACGCACTCGCTGCAACAATTGGTCAACAGCAACAGGCCAATTTTACCCCTGCAGGCGGGGTGACAGACACCGGTTTACCCCCAACTTTGGCTGACCCGGCGTCAGGGCCCGCTCGACTTGCTATGGGGCTCTGGCATTCGTACGGCCCTTCAATCGTCGCTTCTGGCACAGCACTGCTGCGTCAAGGTGCGGCGGCGGCGGGAACATCTGCTGACCAAGCATGGAAGACCCCCGCGAACACCTTCACAAGGCGTTCTGACGCAGGTCATCAGGACTCCTTGAAAGATCGCAAGCGTGCGCTTGAAGCCGAGCTTGCGTTCATTAATTCGTCAGAGCGTCCGGGTGTCCCGATTCCCCCCGCTTCAGGCTCCGTCCAGCTACCCTCCCGTGTGTCTTCGGACTCTGACCTACGGGAGCGTGGCTCCAGCTTTGTTGGGCGATTCGAGGAAGTGGACGTCCCCAGCGATGCAGAGGGGTATGACGTTGATGGGGACTCTGGCCGGGAGGGTCATGATAAGACGGAGGCAAGGAAGGCGGCTAGCTGGTTTGGTTGGGGAAGCGCGGCGCCAAGCAAGGGCGGAAAATCAGATTAGTTGGAAGCTGGATCAATGATGCTGTGGATCTGTATCATAGTCATGTTTATTTACATTTGCACGGGTGTACATTCTCAGTATAAACTCGGTAACTCTGATCATGGGTGTATTCTTTGTACAATCCATATTCTGCCGCCAATCAACAGTTGAACGTTTGAAGCACGTATATAAGTCGTGGACTGAGCGCTAGCTTGGCGGTACACACAAGCCAATGCGATAGACGGCAAAGTTCCAAAGTTGGCACCCAGCAATCTGATGGAACAGATTTAGACACTCTAGATTCAATCATTTTCAGACCTAGAACGTAGACTGAGTAACTTCTCCTTGTCTCCGTCGTAGACGGCAGCGGAACAAGCCGAGGAGTGAGGTCGCTCTAAGACCTGGAGGCTGGCAATGAGCCTTCTGAACATACAAGCACACCTAGATTTGCAACACAACTTGAGGCGTAACCCTGAATGAAGGACCCTGGCCCAGCCCCTGACCGAGGACGAGTCTGGATGAGTGTACAAAGGACATATGACATTACTTGAATTTTTTTTTTTTTCGTCAACGTCTCAGCTGATGGGGATCCGGAAAGGTATGCTTAATTTAATATGATGAAAACGTGTACCCTAAGTTTGGACATTTGCGTGCCATGCTTCCATAGAGCTGGATCCATTGTTCAATGTTCAACAGCATTCAGCACCATAACGCGCATAGCACTTTGAAGGTGAGCAGGCCTGCATCCTGAACAGTGAGCTCGATGGCGCAGGCATGGGAGTTTTAGCACTCTCGGACGACTGGAAGATGAAATAGTAAATGTGAGAGCGGAAGCAAATTTACGTAAATCGCTATGTAATTCCATTTCGATGAAGGCTTAAAGTTAGGGACGGGCACAATGCAGGTCCCTCCGCCTTTCTTTCTTTTCTTCCTCGGCTGCAGCCTAACTCTACGCGTTTTGGTTGTTCCCTGGCCAGACGCCAGGTTAAAAACTATGCCTCAAACATCCCGTGGAAGTGCTCGTCAGCCTGACTCCAGGGAGGTCCAAAAGGCAATGGACAAGGAGCAGAAGAGAAGTCGAGGCGCTATGTCCTGCGCTGAATGTAGAAGGTCAGTGTTCCATTTTTTTTATATCAATTTCTTCCTCTGACTTCTTGCGGCTAGGCTCAAATTGAAATGCGATAAAACTGTTCCGTGCTCTTCATGCAAACGCAGAGGCTGCTCGGCTATCTGTCCTAATGGTATGTGCACGTGCCAATCTATTGTTAGATACCACTCAGGAAGGCTATGGGCGCCAGGCTCCCTCACGACTGGTCAAGGAACTCGGTAGGTTTTCTGCCAACCATGTAGGTGACTGAAAAATCCATGCCAATATTGTTCCTCGTTTCAGGTTTGTACTAGCAGATACAGAAAAATTGCATCAGAAGATCGCACAAATGAGCGACAGGATTCGTCAACTTGAAGATGCACTTGCTATTTTAGAAACCGGTCCTGGCGATCAACATCCTCTTTTGCATAGAGATCTCCTCGACATTAAATCAATCATAGATTTACACGCTGCTGTGGATGAGGAAATATCAGCTAAATACAAGCATGAGGTCGATGACGACTCACAATACATCGAATCTCTTGGGACGCTCGCCATACGGGACGATGGAGCCGCAACTTTTTATGGCCCATCGGCTGGATCGGAGGTGGGCATTGTCAGCTTCCTTTCGGCCTTAGAACGATTGATTGCATTACAAAACGTGTTTAGAGCCTGCTCATCGTAAGTTACGGGTTCCTGTCCACAATACCGCTAGACTCATTACGTGCCACAGGGAGAGTCTGCCGTACCACCTACAACTAATTTGAGTCCAGGCGACAGATCGCGGTATAATGAACGTCTGCCTTCCAGTATCAAGCATCTGTCGAAGTCTTTCCCTCTGGCTCCAGTGTTTAATGACGAGGTTGATCTCAACTACCTCATTCAAAATCATCTACCTCCATGGCACCGTGCTCGCCACTTGAGTGAGCTGTATCTCCAGCAAGCACCATGGTTCTTTGGAGCGGTGACAAAGCGGCAACTAATGGAGGAGAACCTTCCTTTGTGGTACGCAGAGGCAGCAGATCTCATCTATCCGGGTTCTGTGGCACCACCAGTGACCGCGGAGAATGAGGCAAATGATGCTCTGAGCAAAGGTCCTCATGAACTCGCCTTGATGTTCGTGATCTTCTGCTTTGGGTCACTGACGGACTATAGATTGCCCCCTGCGCCAGACAACGAGGAAGCCGACATGTATTTCAAGCTTACGCGCGCTGCCCTAAACTTGGAGCCCGTACTTGACCGTCCACCATCCGTAGCAACCATTCAGACGCTGGCTTTGCTCGCGATTTATCAGGGCCTTTGCAGCGGAGAAAACAGCATCGAGAGCACCTGGGGAATTTTTGGACTTGCAACGAAGTTGGCTCAGAGTGTAAGTTACTTACGCTGGTTTCTTGTTTCTACATATCTTGACGCTGTGCTCGCCTTTACATAGATCGGACTGCGTTAGCAATTCAATCATTTGATTACCAGTCAAATTATCTCATCATCCACTGCCAGACCGTGATTGTGCCCGCTGGCAGCTACCTCCGCAAGAGGTACAAAAGCGCCGTGCGCTGTTCTGGGAGCTCTTCATCACAGACGGGTGGCAGGTAAATATTGTCCCCACTATTCTGTCAGTTGTTATTCACTTCCACACAGTCCTTGGCCACAGGTCGTCTCGCCACGTTTTATCTGCCTTTTGTAGACTGTGAACTGCCCAATGACCCCGATTCCACAGTGGATGAAGACGGAAGTGTTTTGCTAAGCTGTAAGTACTATTTTTTCTTCTTTTAGTATGTTGGCCTCAAGATGAGTTATAACTACCTCAGTCCCGGCGTGGAAGGCTCGCTTTGGTTTCCATTGCATATCTGCAGTCATCCAACATGCACAAACGGCAAAAGTGCCAAAGTATTCTGTTGTCATCGAACTGGATCGCAAGATTCGCGACATGGAGCTTCCAAAATACGCTCAGCGACCTTCCAGAGCAGGTGCCGAACTTGGGGAAGCAATGAAGCATTACATGCCCCATAACTACAGGCACCTTAGTAAGTGACCCTAGCATAGTCCGACATCAAAGTAATTTCTAAGTTCGTTGCAGCCTTGCTATATGTTCATCGATGCTTTTTTGCCGAAGCTGTATCAAACAACCCCACAAACCCCATGAACAGCCCATACGCTCCATCGTTCCTTGCAGGGTATCGCAGTGCCTGCGAGCTGATTAGCGGTCTTCGTACGCAGTTCGACTTGTTCCCAGCACAGATCGCCCGCTTCTGGGTTCTATGGACCCACGCGTTTTCCTCGTCCGTAAGCACATCTCGCCGACATATCCATCCTGAATACCATGCTGATGGTCCACATACTCAGGTGCTACTATCTTCCGTCGTTACGCATGCATCCGGAAGCGGCTCCCGGTCCAAGATCACCACTGCAGCCTTGACCGAACTGCGACGTGCTGTCGATCTTTTCAAGGAAGCGTCTGCTTTCGGAGGTCGAGCTGGAAAATTCCTTGTACGTCAGCATTAGCATTGGCTTACTGAACACTAGACAATGGATGCTGATGGCGACACATTGGCAGCCTATCCTTGAGAGATTGTTGCAGAAAGCTGAGCAAGCATATAGTACTGCCAATCCTACTGTGACTCGACGAGATATTTTCTCGAACACTGGTCCAAAGAAGTCGAAGGATGAGCTTTCGATTTTCAGTGGACAAATCAACAAGGTCGCTACGAAGGCCCCAATACCACCATCGTCAGGACGATCCAGTCATTCACCCCCAAACAGCATGAATCCGACTCAACCTCCCCCTGTGCAGGGAGAAGCTACTCCCCCGCAGGCATTTAGCAATATTCACCCATCGCTGCGCGAGCAGTGGAGCAGTTTCGAGGGCGATCTCAATGCTCAGCTTCACAATGCTCAACGAGATGCGTATTACACAGAAGACGATGATTACATGGTGCCCACGGCGTCTGTCGAGGAAATACGCGGAATGGCCAGTATGCAGGAGGGCACATCCCAAGCCCAGCCGGTCCAGCACCAGCTGCGTCCAGTTACACAGCCGGCACAAGGATATCATGATCACTTTTCCGCCTCGTCGCATGGTTTTTCTCAACCAGCCGAGGCACAGAAGTCTTACCCAAGCGAGAACCAGCGTCGGGAATCTGTGTACTCGTCTGGAAGTCAAGGCCAACGCTATCAGCATGAGCCCCAGTACGCTCAGCCGCCGCCACAGTCTCATCATCACCAGCCTGACAACACCCAATACCATGCTGACCCTCATCAGCAATATTCCCAGCAACATCCCCAGCATCAGCATCAGCATCAGCATCATCGTCCCGGTCCACTACCCCAGGAACAGCAATACTATAGCCAGGAACAGCCTGGTCGTTTTACCCATGATCCATACCAGCCATCATCGTCCTTCAGTACTGCGGACCCTCACGCTCCTGGTGACTACAACGCAACACCTTCCCAACCATATTGGGAATCTGCCCAGCAGTCGTATCAGGCGCAGGGAAGCACTATGTATTACCAATCCTCGTACTATGACAATCAATACCAAACCTCCCAACAACCCCAAGCTCCTGCACCTGGTGCAGAATACCCGTCGCTTAATCAACAGCACCATCTGCAAGAGACGTGGCAGTCATTCAATGTTTACGTCGGTTCGCCGCGTCGGCCGACGTAGAGCATACACCTTCTCCGCTCATTTAGATCTATGCTCAGCGCTTTCACATGGCCACTTTGCATTCTTTTCAGTTTCTTGTTACCCCAGCGCAATGTATCATTACTCCTCAAAACGTTGTATATAAGCTACATCTGACCTCATGTGCCTGATAAATGTAATGTGTCCTCCGCAGATCGATCCCCGAGGGGACACCCGTGGACCTAGAGCCCCCGACATAGGTACTTCCCCCTTGCAACTTGCGCTCTACAAAGTTCCATTTCCGTAGGTACAGCGAGAATCGAAGCCAGCAAAATCCCCGAGCTGTCGGCAAAACCAATGGAACCTATCTTGAACTCCCGCTCTTGCTTTGTGAGCTCAAGGTTGTGCGCCGAGGCTGGATCCGGCTGCTCTTGGTTAATGCGATAGAACACGTTGACACTAGCAAGTAATCAATCAGATCATCAGCCACTGTCTGGATAAAAATAGGACTCACTATGCTAAACCGCCGCAGATGCCTTCAATACTGATGAGCACGAAAACGAGGAATATACTCCCTCCCGCACGATCTTCCGGAAGCAGCCCAACAGCGGATTCCATGACTAGTAAAAGCAGTATCACGAACTGAATGATAGCTGGAGCAGGGAGGAGGTGGGCTGGAAGAGTTTTCAAGCCAAGAGATATGCTTGAACGAGAGAAAAAAACTGTGGTTTGGTAAACTAGCTGTTAAAGGGACGTTATCAAAACGTGTTCAGAAATCACAGCGGATGATCATGCGGACCTGCCAAAGTGGATAGTAGTCTCGAACGGAATGAATAATCTTGCTGATGAGGCCGTGTGACGGAACGGGGTATAATAAAGTTGGTGCGACACCCTGCATGTGTTCAGAAAGACTAGAAGCACAGGGATAGTGATAACGTACTTGGTTGATGGTATACTCGAACTAGGTTGTGCAGGTCAGAAGGTAGGCTCTGCGCTTGAGAATGTCGGCTACTTACGGTATAAACGCAGACTAGTGATAAATTATGAGACGTATAGCAATCACGACTGATAAAGACTGCTCACATAGTGGAAGCATATACTTCAATAGCATCGGTTTGACTAGACGCCATTTATCCGCAGCTGATAAGCCGGCGATAACCTTGGGCTCTACACGAGATTCTACGTCATCTTGAGCAGATAGATCATCATCAATTTCAGTCTCTAGGTCGTCAGCAGGAACGAGCGTGTATGATGCAGAAGACGACTGATGAATAAATGCTGCTGGACGGGGAAGCAGGAAAAAGTATGCCAGAGGAAGGATGAATGGGAGAACCTGTGATGCGATATGAGCAATTGTTCTGGCCGCTATGTCTATATTATTACCGCGGAGATGCCAACACCAGTGCGGACACCCAGGCCCCTGAGTTCCCACCACATGAATGCTCCGACAATACCTGCAGCTCCAGTACCTGAGGCAAAGTACCTGTCAAGTGGGATCAGCATGGAATAGCTCAAAGTGTAAGACAATGCGGACCCGACGCTTCGACCTCCTGCGGAACGGCTGTATGTTGTCGAAAGTTGTAAAAAGGTCATTTCTCCCAGACCTATGATTTGTCGTTCATGTGAGAAAGAGGTGTGTATGATGGATGTGTGAACTCACCCGACGAAAACGACGCAAGACATATTCCCAGCAGCCTCGAAAACAGGCTTTCGTGGAAGGCAACGACCTGTGTAATGCGTGAATTGCGGGTTTCTAAGTAAGTCTGGTGTCAGCTTACCAGCATGCCTATAACGCTTAACGTGCAGCAGCCGACAATGCGTCGGGCATAACGTATGCGACCTTTGAGAAAGTACGGCCACCCGAGCTTCGCAATTAAGGCTGGAGCAATATTACAGAAGGCAATGATGCCCTTGGGTGTTGACGGAGGGACAAGGTCGAGCGCAGCCGAAAGTATGATAACGTAGAGTACTTTACGATGATGAGAACAACCATTTGAAGAAACAAAAATGACACACCATTGTTTATGAGTCCAAAGAGGAAGAAAGAAACTCCAAGCTTCAAGGACAATCGTTTCTTGCCTGCCGAACAAGCCAAATTATCAGTACGGTCTTCAATGAAAAGTGGCGTCATGAAGGTAATTCTAGCTCAGCCAGGCGCAGGCTCCTTGTGACCATGCCGTCCAGTTGGAAAGCTTTTGCTACAATTAACACACCACTTGCCATCCATCTCGGACACTGACCTGTGCTTGGTATACCTTCGTCATGAAGAGCGGCGGCGCTGCGGGGTTCAACTGACATCTCCGAGAGAACACCGGCTTGCCAGTGGATATTGTGGGTAAGAAAAGAGTTCTAGCGTATAGACTGAAGAAGTTCCAGATTACCGTAAGGCTCAGATATCAATATCATGAAATACTGTGCACTGGCGACACTGGGTCAAGTAACACATGTTGCCTCGCTGCCCGGATCTCAGTTGACCCCTAAAGAGGGGGTCAGTGAGTACCTCTTTGACACAGTGACACTAGTTGGGAGGACGGCCTACACTAGCGATGGAACCCCTCTACAGTTCGACTAGCTTATAATAATGCTCTGCTCATCCAGAGTACTATCCCTTCCGGTGCAATCGGCACCCTACAGAAGTCAGCACTTTCTTAACATAGATATCATTCTCTCTCTAATACAATTCATTATGAGGTAGACTGACCACAATTGAAGCAGAATTGAGTGAGACTATCGCTTCACGAATTCAAGAAGTATCTTGAAGTCGCGGTTTAATTATTAGCAACGATACCGCTTCCACCTTTCGGGGGTGTACAGTCAAGTAATATGTAGTATCCGGTGCGTCTCACACCTATTTTCATCACTTCAATCATTCAAAACAGCAACGAATATCTTCCCTCAATGCTAGTAAAATTTGGGCGCTGGATGGTGGTATATCTGGCACGAACGCCATCGTCCACCAAGTTCGCAAGCTCGTTCACATCCATCCTCGAATACTATGACCTAATCTTTGATCCCCGTTGGTGGCCGTCCATTGATTCGTAGCGTGTTTTCAGCTATTTTATGGGTTCGTAGATGTTCAGTCGGATAATGACCTGATCTAACGTGGACTGTGGTTTCGCAGTTGCCGCCTCTACTGGGGTGATGTACGATTGGAGTGAGCAAGCTAGTATGAAAAACTGCTGATATCCTGATGGTATTTTTAGTACTGTCATTCCATCAAGAGGTGCGTTCATGTCATGACCAGAGCAAGAATCTCACTATGAATCCTCTTATAGGTTGAACTGGTCTGGGTGAGCATGATGCGGTACCAGAATCCAGTGCATAGAGAGAGCTTGGCTCTGGCAGGAAAATTCGAATCAGCCACTTAGCCAGAATCGATGTCCTAATGGAAGTTGAAGTTGAGGAGATTCGTGAGTGACAAACATCACACGAAACACAATCTACGAGTGGGACTTCTGTCGATACTTGGACGCCAAACTCCATCTCGTCCGTGAAGCGACTGTGTGTGCCGGGTGAGCTGTGGGACTTTGTACCAAAACACAAGTCATTGGTTTTAATCGCTACAATACAATGCATCGCAGGCTCACCCGAAGTCACAACTCACATCAAATCGCATGCCAAAAA
>QFEX01000756.1:2348-30060 GCA_003316505.1 Suillus alpinus
ATTGCCCATGATGTCAGATGTTGGCAGTCGGTCAAGCGTCTTGATTCACATCCCCCACTGTTTCAACATCGAAGAGTTATCATCTGCAGCGCTTGAGCGCTCTCAAGTCCAGGAGTTGATTCAGTGCAGCAATCAGCCGCTAGATGAGCTCAAACAAACGCTTGACCCGCTATCGAGACACCTATTGAATGGTCTGGCATATACCGTTGGTTCCGCACTAGGATCTGAGCCACCAACGCGAGAGGAATGCCTTACAGCATTCAGCATCCCCAACAAGGTGGGACTCACGGCTGGTGCTCGTGCATGGTCAAAGCATTCGCACCGTTCCCAAGGGGAGACACCAGGGATAAAAGATTTACCGGTCGAGAGAAACAACAAAGGGAAGATGAAAACAGACACAGGGTGGTGGGGCACCCCTTCGGGCTCCGTTTCCTCCATCAACGAACGTGCACTGGCACTATTTGAAAGAGTGGTGGATAATTCGACCTGGAGGAATCTCCATTGGTTGCCGCATCAGGTCCTGGTTTATGAAGCACGAGTGGCAAAAGGATATGGCATGCGCTGGTCTCAGGATCGCAGTGTCTTAGAGAGCGGGGAAGTTGTTGCTGAACTCTTTTCGTGGACGTTTCGAGGATTTGTGGAGCCGATGATAGAAAATGGTCATGAAGTAGGGTGGAAACATTGAATTTAAATACCCAGCAATATTATTTTCACTACTTAAGCTTGAAACTTAATTCATTGCTTAACATATGCACGATGGGTGGATGAGTGGCGTGACACTCTCAAACGCGTGACGACCGGCGCGTGACCGAGAAATATCGTGTCACTCATGAGGCCGCCTTTTCGGCGCTGCCTGGCCTTTGATTTCTTCAGTCGTCAGCAGAGTACGGGCCAACGTTTTCGAAGCCACTTTCGAGGAAATCTTACTTTGCTGCCTCCGTAGAATGTCAAGCACTTCTATGAACGGCGCTCACAAGACGTCTCGATCTGCTCATGCACAAGCCATCTTGGGTCCCGAGCTTTGTGAGAGGCTGTCTGAGACGAAAGTTTTACTGGTTGGGGCAGGAGGAATAGGATGCGAACTTCGTAAGTCTTTGAAAGATGTATTTCTATGTTGTATTATAATATCATATGTGACAGTGAAAAATATCGTCTTGACTGGCTTCGGCCACATAACTCTCCTTGACCTAGACACCATAGACCTTTCAAACCTGAATAGGCAGTTCCTTTTCAAAAAGAAAGATATCAAGCACAGCAAAGCCATGGTAAGTTGCTTGCATGACAGATCTTGTACCGAGGTAACATGATATCATCGTCCCGCAAGGTAGCAGCCCAAACTGCTGGCGCTTTCAACCCCAACGTCAACATCCATCCCATTCATGCAAACATAAAAGAAGCTCAGTTTGACATTGAATGGTTCAGTGGTTTCGATATCGTTCTGAACGCACTAGACAATCTCGGTAAAGATAACCGACAACTTAAATTCAACGTAGTTTGACAGAATCGCATTCCAGATGCGCGAAGACATGTTAATAAGATGTGCATGGCTGCTGGTATTCCTCTAGTCGAATCTGGCACTGCCGGGTACCTTGGTCAAGTGCAGCCTTTGCTCAAGGTACTGGTCATTTTGATCCATGCGGCTGTGTTGTTGAAGGATTTCTTATCTAGGATCGCACAGAATGCTTTGACTGCGTGCCGAAACCTACACCGACGACTTTCCCGGTGTGCACCATCCGGTCTACACCGTCTCAACCTATCCATTGCATTGTCTGGGCGAAGAGCTACCTACTGCCGTGAGTTTGTTAATGTGGTTTTGTTGAGCAGACACTTTACTGTGATATCAGGCAATTGTTTGGTGAGGATGAAGATGGGACAGACGAACTCGATGAAGCGGAGAAGCAAGGAGAAAACGGTAGATTTTTTTGCCATGAAGCTTTGTTTATAATGCTAAAGGAACATTTTCACACAGCCGAAGAAATTGCCGCTCTACGCAAAGAGGCGCTCGCATATAGAGCAGTTCGGAGTGCACTCCGCTCCGCACAGACATCGGAGGATGTGGCTCAACGTGTCTTCAAGAAGGTCTTATTTTACACCTTGTCCAAAAACCGCCTTGGAATATTGATCCCCTACAGGTTTTCCACTCGGACATCCTCAATCTGTTATCAATGTCTGACATGTGGCGCTCACGTGCGGCACCAACGCCTCTTGATTTCAGCGCTATCCAAGAAGGGAGATTTTTCATACAACGACCTTCGAGTTCGAGTACGACTACCGGAAGTGCGCAGATTATCCACTTCCAGCCAGCGAACGGCCACGCGAATGGAAAGACCCCTTCGGCGTCTTCGTCATCTAGTTCGTTGAACGGAGTTTCGGGACTAAGGGATCAACGAGCACTCAGTTTGCACGATACCTTGGAACTTTTCATATCAAGGTTGGCATAGGTGTCATTTAATTAATTAGATTTCTAAACGAGAGTTGCAGTACAAGTCGACTTGCCGAGCGGCTTCGCAAAGGCGAAGATACCATTTCCTTCGACAAAGATGATAACGATACGCTCGATTTCGTTACCGCCGCCGCAAATCTTCGTTCTGCGGCATACTACATCGATCGCAAGACACGTTGGGAAGTCAAAGGTCTGTTTCCATGTGGCTGGTTCTCTTTTACAGCTCATCTCTCCCTAGAAATGGCAGGAAATATTATTCCCGCAATTGCGACCACCAACGCTATCATCTCCGGCCTCATAGTTTTACAAGCAGTTCACCTCCTTCGCAAATCGTACGCGCAACTGCGCAATGTCCACGTGCAATTCAAGCCAACCAACCCACTCAGCACAAGCACTATGTGCCCACCGAATCCTAAATGCGGTGTCTGCCGAGACACCTATACCAAAGTTTTGTGCGACCCTGCTCGTGTAACATTAAGTGAACTTGTAGATGGCGTACTCGGCGGTGAGAAAAGGGAGGTTAGTGTTTACGAAGACAAGCGCGTCCTCAGCGACCCCGATTGGAACGATAATCTTGAACGAACACTGGAGAGTCTAAATGTTGGGAGGGGCAAGTTCTTGGCGATCGTGGATGAAGATGAGGAGTGGGGTACGATTGTGGTTGCGTTGGGAGTACTACCGTAAGTGACATGGATTTTCCGTCGAGCCCTTGGTTAATATGCACCGCAGACCTAATCATCCTTCTGATGGTCCGGCGTACATACTTCCGTCACCACTGCCATCGCCTCCTCGTCTAGAAAAGCAGCGGTCGACACCCCCTCCCGCACCATCTCGCAAACGGTCCGCCCCGGATGACGAGATTGCGGAAGTCGGGCCGTTTGCCAAACGCGCGAAGACAGGTACGAATGGCGCAGCATCGATAGTGGATATTGCGAGTCCCAGCAAGAGGAGGAGGTTAGAGGAGGACGGGCTGCTGATGTTGAGCAGCAAGGACGACAAGATAGAAGACGACGTGATTGAAATCGATTGAGATCCATTCTTGCTACACTTTTGTTGTCTTGCTTATATTATTGCATGTTCTAAGTACTTCAGTTTCAGACATCGAGGTGGGCATAGGTTTACTCGGAAGTACGGCGTTGCTGACAGGCGGTGTGACAGCTCGAATGATCATCGTCAACTATTGTGTGCACACCTTGGGTGATCGTCTCCAGCTGCTTTTGACTTCTCTCCTTTGTTGAGGTTCACGCCAACTTGGTTATACGATTGTCTATTAAGAAGATGTTGCAGATGCGCCGTTGTTTCCCTGTTTCCAATACGATGCTAACGACGAACTTGAAGCTGTTCCTGTCTTGCAATCACACTCGGACCAGAGCACCACGTCGACTTTTCTGATGAGTCGTGCACTTTCGGTTAGGTATTGAACCGGCGAGATGCTGAAACCCGGTAAGTGGTCTGAGATCCCTATACCAAGAGTTTCATGTATCTGTGTATTAGTAAGTGGCCTAAGTTATATCTCATAGGGCGTCAACATGCTAAAGTTTGCCTCCCTCATAAATATGGCTCCGCAGTTGCATCTGCAGAGCTAGGTGGTGTGGATTCATGGCTCTAAACAGCAAGGTCAGCGCCGTGTCTGCACCGTCGACCCTTGCATTGATATCTGGCCTCACATGATTTGCTGGATTACTATACACAAGGTTCACAGCCGAAGCGTATCTGTAAAGGCTCATATGGATATTTCCTCCTCGAAAGGAGAGTTTTAAGGTTCGGAGGCATTGACTAATTAGATCCCGCGGGCATCATTGACAAAATGTCTACTTCAGCTGGTATCTAATCATGGGACAGAATGCTCCTGGATTAACCTGACATTGCGGGAATGCTCCTCAAATATACATTTTTGCCTTTCACATCTATACCAACAATACCACCAACACCACAATACATCGATTTGTCATATATGGGATAGATGGTCTGCCACGGGAGACTACTTTCGCACAAGTAAGTTTCCGTGATGATGCCTGCCCATCACTGATGCACTGTTGCTTTGAGTATGACTATTATTGATTGCCCCACATCTTCGCATACATCAGTACACGTCCCGCGGAAACGAGGCGATGGAGCGCTTTACTGAAACGTGCATTTCTTTTCTGGAGAACACGTGCCAATGGAATGCGGTCATCCGACCAATACATAGCGCAATCATCAATCACACATCGGGGGTTTCGACATTTTACCTCTCGCAAAATTTCAATCAAAAGCAGATCTAGACCTAGCCTGGAACGCTCTGGAGCGCTCTAGTTTGCATTTCGATTGTAATTTTACTGGTGGCAAAAAGTGGTAAAATGTCCAAACCCCCGCTGTGTCAAGCGCCCTCACGGGTGCTCTCCCACACCTCAAACCAAATCGTCCATCACCTCATATCTGCCGCCTGGGGATGCAGTCGCTGCAAGTGTCATCAGTTCCATTACCTGCTTTACGGGGCTGGCATCCAGGAGAACAAGCCGTTCAGGCCATCATCCATCTCCCCGAGCGCGTTGCAATCACAGCAATTGTGGATAGGTTGCCCGAACAACATCGCATCTTCCACACAAGTCGACTTCATTTCTTGCCTGTCACTACTCTTGATCAGCAAGGAAGACCGTGGGCATCTATCCTTTGCTCAAATGATGGGATGCCGGGCTTTATCTCATCCCCTACTGATGCTTCACTGACGGTTAAAGCGCATCTATGGCCTGGAGATCCAATTATCCAGAATTTTTCCGTTCACCTTCATGATGGAAAGCCACTTTTTTCCGGGATTGGGCTTGAGGTTTCGACTAGGAGGAGGAACAAATTCGCTGGCCATATATCCAATGTTTCATTCCAAGATCTGGACGTCGATCTTACTTTCGCGGTCACCCAAGCCCTCGGGTGAGTTATCGCGGCTTCTTTATGCTATGGCCCTGTCTCACGAGTTGTAGATTGTGTCCGAAATACATCAATATCAGGTCGCTTACACCCTATCACGGGGTGTCGCCACGCCTCATCTATGAGCGGTTTAACCTAGGCGATGGGGAGCGCCTTCCTGATGATGTTATTGCATTCATCCATGCAGCTGATACAGCTTTCTTGTCCACATCCTACGTGGCCGCTCAGGAGGATGAAAACACTTATCCTTCTCGAGTTGGCATCAACCACAGAGGAGGTCGCCCAGGATTCGTTCGAGTTAGACCTTTTGATAGGAAGACTCTTGTGCTTCCGAATTATGCCGGTAAGAAGAATGGTACACCGCAGAGCGAGTCTAGTATTCATATGTAGTACACAGGGAATCGCATGATGAACTCGTTGGGCGACATACACATCACACCAGTTGCTGGAATCGTTTTCCCGTCGTTTTCCACTGGATCAATCCTGCATGTCACCGGGAAAGCAGAGACCCTGTATGGTGCATCTGCACGAGCATTGATGCCAAACATGAATATCATATCCACCATCTACGTCACTGGATTCTCCTTTATAGAAAATGCTATTCCGTTGAGGGAGACAGGGACAGCAGAACGTAGCCCCTACAGCCCACCTGTCTGCTACTTAGCGGAAGAAAAACCACCATCTGTATCATTCGCAGACATCACACTCAGCCTGATAAAGATGCGAGTGCTGAATGACACTCTCGTCACCCTCACTTTCGAGTCGTCACGGCCTGTGGATATCCATCCAAGTCAAAACTGCGTGTTGGAGTTGTCGGAGTTCCTGCGCAAACGCTCACACGCGCTGTTAGATTGGGAGGAAGATGAGAGCACAGTTAACGATGACTGTGTTCGTACTTGGACGATCTCCACACTTCCAACCTCAGATGCACCTTGCATCCTTTCTATCACAATGAGAGCGATCAAAGGCGGTCTTATCACTCCCATTTTACATCAGCTTGCTAGGAGTGTTGATCCGCAGCTGACTGGAGAACACGTTGATGTCGCAGAATTGAAAGTCTGCGCTCGACTGCGAGGTGTCGGGGGCGATCTTCCTGTTCCAGAGCCGCTAGCAGCATGCGACGGTGGACGACGGCTGCTGTGGATTGCTGGTGGAATTGGCCTGACTCCTTTCCTGAGCTTGACTCGTCACGTGGCAAACCTTGCTGCTCGGGGATTTGGCGTCTGGGATGTGACGCTCGTCCTTTCATCGCGGGAGCCGGAAGTAATGCTCGGCTTGATTAAAGAAGCGTTTGTGGACATGTCATCCGGCAAAATCGACGGCGGCCAGTCGCCCCCCGACCTTACATTCTCCATTCATGTCTATTCCTTAAGGCAATTTCAGTTGCCTTGGTCTTTTCCGCCGTTCGTCTCGCTGATCACGCATGAAGGACGCCTTGACGACAGCGGAACTCTGTTTGGCAGTGTAGACGCAAAGTTTCGGGAACCGCACATCTGCGGCCCGTTGCCTTTCGTTCTCAATGCTATGAAGTCACTCCAAGCTGCTGGAGTCGATCCGGAGCGCGTAAAGCGAGAGAGGTTCACGTATTGAAAGAACCTGAGCAGACCAAGAGTAGTTACCTTCCAGTGGGCCCAAGAAATGTACGGCTCTTGCTATGAATTAGCATTTTTAGAAGTATCCTAGGTTGCCCAATAAGTCTTCTAATACTCACACTTTGTAGGTGCATATGTATACGTATAGTATTACATAATACGTCAACAAGCCAAGCTTTAAGTTGCCGAATGTACAATAATTAAATGAATATGGCCTAGGCTGCGGGTAGTATGGGGTGCCGCGCAAAGGAAACTGCGGAATGCCGTCAACAAATAGTCTAGGGAGGGGGAATTTGTGATATCAGGTACTGTATGAGGATTGATCGATAGATCATTCCGCGGAGTCATTGTGTTCTAGAGCGTGTGCCATGTATGTAGAGCTTCTGCCTGGTGGCATTAGAACATTAATAGGAACATTGAGTCAGCACTGAGTACTGAGTACTGACGTACTGAACGCTCAGCGACACGATAACCGCGTGCCACGAAGGCACAGGAACTTGAGTCGCAGTCCTGTAGTAGACTCGGATCTGCGAGAGAAACCGTTCGACTGGTCAACCAATTAGACTTGTATGAAGAATCTGATAAGCTCGTTCAACCATGCATACACTTCAGTGTCGCACAAGGCATCATGCATGCATCATTAGTATTATGGTATGGCAGTCCAATGTTTCAATTTACACTAGTTCCTTGCACCCCACTCCTCTCACACGAAGCAGTGGTGGGAAGGGGCCTACAACGTTCTCAAGATTTATATCTGATGATGATTTACAATTTACAACATGTCAACACGAAATTGCTTGGATAGTTCTATATATCATGCTCAGATCGAAAGATGATTTCTTTATTTACAAAGGACTCGGACTCCATTGAACTTCCCAACAAATTCCTGCACTGTCTCCGAGTCAGTGGGACGAATGATTGCCAAAGAAAGTTAGACCATACCTGCTTCGAGTTGGGTGATTAAGGGGGTCTTGCACCAACACTCAAGGTACCCGGAGTGGTGGCCTGGACTGCCTCCAATTTGTTCATTTCCTCCATCCATTTCAGCATTCTGGGCGAAAGCAATTCGCCTTCCGGAATTGCTTTCAGGTCCGCAAGAAGCGGGAACAAAAAGAAGTCCGCCCAGCTCAGCTGGCTTCCAAACACATAGCCATCGTCTGCCATCAGTTCTTCCATTTTACCAAGCAATCTGCGAAGATGCTCCACAGCTGGTTTGATTTGTTCGCGAATCTCAGAGTCTGTAAGTTTGCCTGCGTCGGTGGCAGCCACGCGCGGTTTCACGACCCCTTTCTCAACGGCAGGGAAACCTAAAGCATGAAATCAGTCATGATAGGCTCCATATGTCTGACTGAAAATTTAAGTTTACCATGTGCGCCAGCAAGACTCACAAACTCCCACATCTGTTCCTCGATGATGGCCTTCCCGTGACCCGGGGAAATATGCAAAGATGGTTCTGGTGCAACCCTGTCAATGAAGCGCGCAATGGCCGAGCTCTCGCGCAACTTCAGGTTGGCTGTCTTGCCATCAATTTTGTGGATGATCAGGGTGGGCAGAAACCCGAATGGATGGTTTTCATATGCTGTGTCCGAGTGTGGAACACATCTGACTTGAGTGAAGGGTATTCCCTTGTAAGTCAACCCGAGAGTGATAGATCGGGTGAAGGTGCTGAACGGCGTCCCAATGATAGTGTAGGGAAGTGGGGTCATGGTTGGTATTAGAGAGGTCGATAGCACTACTTAGCTGGCTTTAACCGTCCCAATCAACAGGACGGCTAGTTGC
The DNA here is from genome assembly GCA_003316505.1 of Suillus alpinus. Lineage (NCBI taxonomy): Eukaryota > Fungi > Basidiomycota > Agaricomycetes > Boletales > Suillaceae > Suillus > Suillus alpinus. The sequence continues at coordinate 11,067 of QFEX01000756.1, forward strand.
CGCAGCGAAGCAGAAGCTCGACTCGGAGTCTCGGACATGGTCAGGAGGTCCGATGTCATGGTGAGAACGGAGCCTGAAATATTGACGACTCAATTGGAAGGCAAACGTTGGATTCTAACGTGTGTGCGAAAGTAGTAATGACGATTTCATGACAAATATTATTATTAACATTCTTTGTGGCTGAAACACGTATATATCACATCTAATGTGATCCCCTCGCATCACCGAGCCGGAGTTGGAGCCAGAAGGGTCTATAGAACCCTCCCGGAGTCAGTACACAGGTTTCAATATCCTTTCAATTCAGCGTAGCGGCACGAAGTTCAGTTGATCCATTTCTAAGGGAATCACATACAAACCAAGCTCGCTATTGAGTAATAAGTAGAACTACATTGTAGGCCAAACCAGCGCCTGGAACGTTACAAAGATCAATTTCAAATTCCAAAGCACCACATCCTTTTTACAACTCCGCATTAGGAAGGTATTGTAGTTCGCTGTGGGGTTGGTTAGTTGGAGGTATTTGACCGGGGGCCATCAGCTCACCTTCATGCAGCGACGATCTCGGGATCACTGAGTTTGTCATATGGACACGGTGCCGGGACATTTTCATCCAGCAAGAAGTACTGCTTGGACTCCCGCGATCCTTCGTCGCCGTAGTTCTTCAGCTCAGGGCTGACAGGGATGGGATCGTACTTGGCGACAAGGGCACGAACTTTTGCAAGAGCACCCGCGCGCTTTGCGTCAGTGCTGAAGAGGATGTCAAAAATCCACTTTGGTTGGAAGACCATGGTCAGGCCCGGCGCATAACGTGTGCGCCTGACCTGGTGAGCCGGGGTTTGGATGACAGTGAAGAATTGTTCCCCGCCAAAGCAGAAGCACCATCTGTCCGTGTCAATGTCGCGGGGTACAGTTGAAGGCCATGGCTTGTCATCAAGCTTGGCGAGACCATTGAGGAGTTCCCAGAACAGGGAATTGTACTCCTCTATTGATCGCGAGTTGTCATTTTGTTTGGCAAGAAGAACTAGGGAAGTGTTGGGACCAAGTTGGTGAGCTTGAGGGAGGTATATGGAAAGAGCCTTGGCGAGAGAACGGATATGCCGTGGGTCTGACAGGTCATCCGAGTCGATGAATAAATAAAGCTGGTCGTCTGATTTAAAGCCCTTTGTGGCATAAATGCAGGGGAAGACTAGTTCCTCGTCGAGGAGAACTGCCTTGTAGTCTTCGTAGGCGTTACGCTGCCACGTTCCTTGCGGAAATGCAGCAGTGACTTGTGCTCTGAAATGAATAAGACATTGGACTACGGCCTAAAGGGGGCGCGCGCCCGTACCTCGTCAAAGGATTACCATGTTGGTCATCTTGTCCGCCAAATGCAATTCGAATGGAGCCCTAATTGATTGTCAGTTCATCCATAACCAGCGACCAAAGATGTCTGATACGAACAGTGATGGAGGATAATTTATCACGAAGCGTCTTCGGTACACCTCGAGATTTTATCGAGGCGACATCGGCAAGAAGTGTGAGTAGAACGCCACCGATGAGCGATGCAGCTAAAGCGTAGATATCGAACATGATTGAAAGTTGGAGCGCTGAGGAACGTCTGGTCAGTATGTTGGATCTTTTATAGGTTTCAAATTCCAACTCTGACGAGACAAAGAAAATAACGTGACCGAACGGTGCTGATTTTGTCCGACTGAGAAGGGTCATTACAAGTCAAGGTCAAGTGATTGTAACGGGATGCGGCAGATGGGCAACTGGGCTTCGGGTGACGTCACGCAAACCAACTCACGGGGGTGCTTCCCATACAGGAAACCATACAATGTCATGGAACCATCGGTGTCGCCGGCTGGTGAGAATATCGACGCAGTGCCAGTAGTTACATATTCTTTCGGGAGATTTCACTGGGTACCATTTGCAGCTCTGTAAGGTTTTGTCTGTTCCTGGTTAGCCGTGCTTTGGGTTGCGTGTGGGTTAGGTACGTACTGCGATTTTCCAACAGCAGCTTGGCCCGTCTGGGATTATCATTTTTCGTTTACCTACCTTCGTTCCAGTAGCAGGTACGTACACAATTTCGCCAGTTGAATATCACATCGGGTCGAGCCAAGGAGCTGCGCAGCATATGTGCCATACCGGTAACGACCTAAAATGAGACAGACCGCCGAACACGGAAGATCCCCAGAAATAAGCCGACACTGATCACAAATGCGAACCAGAAATATGTCTAGTTCCAGGCCTGAGAACACCAACCTCCTTGTAAAGTGTATTCAACAATGCACGTTGGCTTCCCGGATGCAGTGGAGACGAGCGTTTTCGGTCGTGTCATGAGTCGATCCGAGGAGACCATACAAACGTTATAAAACGGTGCCTTGGCGGAGCTCATATCAGGTAAAGCGTCGTGGCGTAACCAGTGGCGCCAGCGCAAGTAATTCCGGACCTTCCAATACATACCATTTTTTTCTTGATCAAGTTGTTGAGGAACAATTGCCAAATGGTTGCCTGCAATAGCCTGCAATCTGTATGTGCCGCGACAATTTTTGATCATTCTCGTATTGTCGACGAAGATCTGAAAATCTGGGCCCCCACATTCGTGGCAGCGCCCACTACCTCGAGTCCGAATTCACTATTGCGCGTGTCAGCGTTGAAGGGGCTACATGTGACAGAGTGCAGTTTGAATGATTTCGGTGTAATTAGGATTTTGTTCGAAGAACGCCTGAACTTGAGTGAAGCTTGAGAACCGGATAGGGCTGTCTCCATTAGGCGTGTGAGCTTTACTGTGACTCTTTGTCTCACTGTGGCCCATGGGGAGAGCCAGATTATTGTTAAACTTTGATTAAATCAACATCTAGCTACCAAAAATTTGAAGGTAAATAATAATATTTTTGTTCCGCAATCAAAGTTGTCGACCGCGGCTAACATACAAACCCCTCGATGGAATGTTTTAGCCTCGGTCTCTCTCACACACGCTCAGACTCGACAGATCACACTCACGCGTCGGACTTCCTTCTCTCCCCAACGGGTACGTTTGTAAGTTACGGTGTCCACCTGACTTTCCTTTTGCTCTTGAAACCAGAAACATTGAGTGACATATGCACTCGCACGGGAGCTCGACGTGTCAAATAGGCAACACAGCACTCAAAGCTCTAGAACACATTGACGTCATGGTATTTCGGAACGAGGAGCCCCATACTTGAAATCTGAAGATCTACGTCCCAAAGTCCACAGATTCAGCGCTTTCAGCACCTTTCCTTCGCCTCTCGTGCACTTGCTTGCAAGTTCAAGTTGCACCGTCCCTCGCACCCTTGCTCACGAAGGCCTGCCATGCGAGCGTGCCAGTGGTACACTCACGCCCTCCCGCATGCTCCTGACACATCCATGGCACCCTTCCGCATGTCCATTGACACTGCATCCTCTGATAAGCCCGAGACAAGCTTGGCTTATACCACGGGCCAGTCGAGTGGGGTAACCACAGACTCTTCTCTCTCGGACGTGGTCAAAGTGTTTACGCGAGCTTATCCTCTCCCATCATGTCTACTACCCATCCAGACCTACTACAATCTCCTGAGACACTCTCCCACCCATGCTTTCGTTACCTCCTACTTCCGCCCGGTACCTTCGTGCACCTCTGTCGCTCTTCTGCATATCTCCGACTTCCTGGGCTCCATCGCATGCTCACACGTCTTCCTATCTTCTTGTACTTACCGTTGTTTAGTTCAAATCGCATCTAGTTAATTTTCTATTCATAATTGAAGGTAGGACTCGTAACAAACTCCTGCCACATGAAACAAGCTAGCTCTGGGACATAATATCACATAACAGAACAAATCAGCAACCAGAAATTGAATGTGGAGACGACTTGATAGTCCCTGTGTTTTTTACGAAGCCAATTGGAATGACAGTGGACTAGTTTTGCATCATGATGCCAACTATTATAGAGAGCACTGCCATGATGCGCTCACACAACAGCTAAATGTATGTACATTTCACAGGGCATGGTAAGAACAGGGCCGGATGGCTCGGAATCCGGAGACACAACACTACTGAGTCGACCAACAGCGTGCCGAGAGCTCGAGAGACTCCGAATTTGCTCCGAAAGGTGTAGTACCCGCCCTACTTCTATTTTTCGAGGTTAAGTAATATAGGCACATTTTAAGAACGAGCCGCTACAGGCGGCTCGTATGAGCTAATTTTACTACCATATACGCCATACATACGCCATACACGCACTAGAGTAAGTACTGCGCATTAGCTCCGATAAACATCTCACGCCCCTGTCGTTCCTCTTGTTCTCTGAGTCCCTGTTGGAGATATGGCAGACACAAAGGTTTGGTTTAGTGGGTGAAAGTGAAATTATTAGACTCGCCATCAATGCTGATATCTCGATGTTCTAGTTACTGGCGCATCGTCAGGATTCGGGAGATCAGTGACTGAACTATTGCTCAACAAGGGCGACAAAGTCGTAGCGACTCTGCGCCAACTTGATGCCCTGTCAGATCTATCAGCACAATTTCCCTCCCAGCTCTTAGTCATTCAGCTTGACGTGACGAACAGCGCGGGAGTAACGGCCGCATTTGCCAGAGCAAAAGAAGTTTTTGGAAGGATTGACGTTGTATTGAATAATGCAGGTCAATGTGTCATAGGAGAGATGGAGTCCGTGAGCGAGGAAGACGCCCGTCAGATGTTCGAAGTAAATTTCTGGGGTGCTATGTATGTGAGCAAGGAAGCGGTGAAGTTCTTCCGAGAAGTGAACAATCCAATTGGTGGGAGACTGCTGCAGGTCTCGTCAAGGTTGGGGTTGGTAGGCGGCCCTGCGACCGCCTTCTACAGTGCATCGTGAGTGTTCCTGGTCATGTGGCATGCTGGATTTAATTCATAGCATTGCGACAGAAAATTTGGCAGGTGTAATCAATTTTTGTGAGAGCGGAGATGCTTACCAAATTATCTAGCGCTGGAAGGTTTGAGCGAGTCCTTGGCAAATGATCTCGATCCTGCATGGAACATAAAGGTAAGTTAAGGATAGCCGACTTCCAAGGACTTACCGAACGTTCGTTTTCCCAAGGTCACAATAATCGAGCCAGGTCCATTCCGTACCAAGATATTCAAAGAGAACCAACGCGTGGCTTCCCAGCACCCTGCTTACGCCAATCCTGGCTTGCCCGGCTCCCAAGTTCGGCAATTCATCGCGTCGGACAATATCGATGGAGACGCAGACAAGGCAGCGGTAGCCATTGAGAAGTTGAGCCACCTTGATGAAGTTCCTATGCGCCTGCCACTGCACAGAAAGGTCGTTGTTTCAGCAAGGGATAAAATCAAGAGCCTGACTGAGGATGTGAATAACTTTGAAAGTTGGTCTGAAGATCTTTACCTTTAAAAATTAAATGCATGTACATTACACGTGTAGCCAGCAATTTTGCTACTCGTTTGACTGTGTTTCGTACACATATTTACGCAACATTCGTCTACGGTCAATTTCCCTCTAGATGTAAAGTTCACCTTGGTGTACTAATAACTTCGCCAGTCTCCCGAAACACCTTCCGAATGTATCGCATCAATCGCTCGAGCCATGCGTCGACGGAAGTTGAAAGTTTGTGGTCCAACTGATGGATTACACTGGCTGTAAGTTATTAGTTCCGACTGTACGTTTTAGGAAAACTCCGCCACAAAGAACTGTGCTCGCCTCAATGCTTCCGGTGTTCCTAGAACGCAGATCGAGACTAAGTACTGAATACCGAGCACAGACCTTGGAAAGGAGGCTGACCGCCAAACATATGATAGGCGAATCAGTTATTAAATTTTTGTTTCAGGCAGAGCTTGACACAGCCGCGAGATGATCAGGCGAAGGTAACTAAGTTGATCTTATTATTTTAATATTTATACAGCATCACTTTGACCTCCGAGTCCGTCGCAGGGGAAGACAGATCTAAATGCTCCGGGAGCTACGGTAAAGTGTGAAGTTCCACGGGTAGCTCTGTACTTGTGCCTTTGAATACATAATGCGTCGGGTGTCATGGATCAAGTCGCAAAAAGTTTACCGGACCGTGATGGATGATGGCATGTGATGGATGAATCTGATGGATGGATGAGTCTGATGGATGAGTCTGTTGGTACATATCAATATTCGAGACGACGGTAACCAGCTGCCAGCATGAGCGCGAGGGTGATAGGAAATTCGGAACTTTAGACAATGTCATAAGTATGGCCCTCGTATACGGGATGCATATGTAGTGACCTGCTCCAACGGATCTCAATAGATTTGATTCGATGCTCCTCACGAAGTTCGAAACTATTTCGGTCAAAATCCGGCTCATGATTCCACACCGAAGTTCCTGGGTGATATCCAACAGATTCCCTTGATCCCAAGATACAGCACTGTGACCTTTCTGGAGAAATTTTGTAAAAGTTGGGTAAAAGTACTTGAACATGCTCTCATGCAGTTGTGCACATGAATTTATATATTACATGAATGAAGGTAGATCTTTAACGACGTAAAGTTCGTTGTTTTACAGTCGTCTCTTTTGTATCTAAAGCGTGACATTCACTCCCGCTGCAATGGCTTGACCCAAGGTCTCATTCACGTGCTGGAATATCCTGCACTGCTTGAGGCGGATGTCCATGTCGCTAGCCTGTCCAAGATGCCAGACGACATTGTAGATCAGGTTGTTTTGGTCACGTTCAGATAAACCATTCCACTGTAATTGTTCGATCAGCGATTGAAAAGCAAACTGTGCACTATTCGCTACGTACGAAGATCCTGGGCTGGTCGAAATCTATCTCGCTGGGTGTGCTGAGGTACTTGACGGCACCGCCAGTCCAAATGGTGTGATTGTCGTCATTATAGGGGCGAGGAGCAAGCTGAAGCATATCTTGCTGCGACCAAAAGTTGGGGCGCTTTCCCTGGTTGTTGAAACTCATGGCACCATCACGCAAGAAGTTCGCTGGATATACTCAATTGAGCATCACACAGTGCGATGGAGCAACGTTACGAACCGACGGGATTGAGGGGGCAGTTGATCTGTCATTCATAGCTTTAGGCACGATCAGACTGAGTCACACGATGCTACTTACTGGAAGTTGTCTGCCATTAATTCCAGTGCGGTATCGCTGGGCATCTGGATGCATGAAGTTAAGTAGAATGGTTTCAAAGTGACGTCAGAAAGCTTACCAGCGTAAGCGAACAACCGCGCTTGCAGCGTGGGATCCTCGCTAGGCTCGAGACCATAAGGCTAGGTGAAATTAGCCTTGTTGCTTCGCGGACCTTTAGAAACACAAACCAGGTTTGCAGGGTCGAAACCAATTTGCTCGACCTCCGAGAAATGATTTGTCCTAAGAAAAAAGGTAGTTGTGGTGCATGAACATCGAAAGTCACGAATCCGTACGGGTTCTGAACGAGGGTGATCCGACCAATTTCCTGCAGAGGTATGTCTTCTACGAGCCATTCTTGAAATAGAAATGTGAGTGTCAAGAAGGTGTAGTTTGAGGAACGTGAAACGTGCCTTTGGTCAGGTCTAAGACGTTGTCTGAGAGAAAATGTTAGCACTAGCTTGAATAAACTAGATAAGACCAGGTATCTAACATTTATAATTCTCCGCTTGCTGAGCCGTCATGGTTTGCCAGTAGATTGTCCAGCTGGGGTAATTTCCGGCTGCAATGGAGTCATAAAGATCCTGGACGCCAAAGTCGGGGTCCGTGCCAGCTTGCGCGATGGCTTCGTCATTAGTATTGTTCATGATGCCCTGATCCGTATACGCGGAGGTTCTTGATCGTGTCAACAGTAAAGAAAACAAGCACAACAACGATCGCCTACTTGATATAAACCCACGATCCATCATCCTTCACAGCGCGGAATGTGTTGCCGCTGAAACCATTCATATGCCTAAGAATTGATGAGTAAAGGAGAGAGCAGGCATATTCCATAAGATGCATGATACCTGAAACCGTAGGGGGTCCCGAGGTCAGACAGGGTACGCATGACCTATAACATCTTGATGTCAGCAAAGCTAATCGCTTAATTGGAAGAGTTTTGCAAGAACGTACCTGGTAGGTTGATTCATTATTCGCGGAAAGGTAATCTAAAAAATGTTAAGTCTGTACATTGGAGCAGCTGATTTGTCACTCACCCCAGAAGTTCTGGCGGGGTGCACAATGTTAGTGTGAGTGAAGTGCTTGTTATATCAAGAGAACGTACATTGTGATCCAAACGGTTTGTCTGAGGATTACGTTTCTGAGAATGAATGAAGTCTGTGAACACCATTCAATATGACAAGCCATAGAAGGACTCGTTAAACTAACGAGGAAACTTCGCTGGATCGCGGAGCCAGAAAACAGGGTGGTTTAAGAAGGGCTTCACGGTATATTAGCTTCAGGAAGCACTCGCACATGATGAATGCTTACCCAATCCAAGATTCCGTCTTCTGTGCGCAGCCTAAAGTTCAAAAACAGAAACACAGTGAACATGAAGCGGCACCACTAAACAGGTCATGTACTTAAAGGCGAGCCCTCGCAGGTCCCGAACAGTATCCGCATTGCCCAGATTACCAGCAATTGTAGAAAATCGAGCAGTAACCGGGGTACGCTTGCCAACCTCCGAAAAGAGTTTCGCCATCGAGTAATTTGCAGCCACAGGTGTAGTCACTTCGAACCAACCATGGGCACCTGCGCCTTTTGCGTGGACGGTGCGCTCAGGCTTTGCAAAGAGCTCGTTAGCAGTAGGATTGCGGAGATTCCTGCGTGCCTTACCACTCTCTCACGGACAAAGTGAGCCAGTTGTTCGATCTGAGATGTGATTATATTAGGAAAGATCGACGCTATTCCAAGGAAATTCCTTGCCAGGCTAGTGGACGAAATCAGAAGAGGGCCAGTCGTTCCTAGTCTGTCGGACATGTATGGGTTGGGGTATCTGCACATAAAATGCTTGTTATTTGTGAAGTATAATTAAGAGGTAGTTGACTTACGCCTCTCCTCCAGACAGGGTGTAGTCGAGTTGAGTAGAAGGGTCATTGATGATAGAATCCTGCTCATTTGGACCTTGATAGATGTCGAAGTATGGCTGACTTGCATCACGCTTGGCTTGCTCGGCGTGCGCAACGACGGTCGCAGCTCCTGAGAAGAGAAGCGCAGCAAAGCTAGTGATGTGCATTTTAGAAAGCTTGGATGGTGAGACGAAGCTGGGTCACGAGAATCCTGAATTCCACATTATTTATACGTTGAACTCTCCACCTTGACTCAAACACCCGTGACCTGCGGGTTCACCGTACCGGAATAAGCCACAATGAAAGCCTCTGTATGTCCGAGCGATTGCCCTGAGATGGTGAGAAGCTGTCCCGGGCTTGGGCAATCAAGAGATGGTCTTTGTTTTCTCTCCACAGCTGTGATGAAGACACATGGGTATAGATCCGTGGTGAAATTGCTTTATGATTAACATGCTGTCAACTTTTGACAGTGAGAGTTTTACTTCCGGGGAAACTCATCTAGGTGCCGTGTGGCGGCCGCGCCCTTGGGAATGAGGCTTATAATACTGTGATGTTTATCCATACAAGTCCGAGGATTGTAGAAGATGTATGCATGCTTACTTGCCTGGGGCCCTGAACCGCGCAGTGTATCAAGATGACTGACTGCGCTAAAAAAGAGCGGTAGACCGATGATGCCGCATCTGAGAGGGCCCATCTGGGAATAGGGAGTTCAAAGTCCGGCCGGACAATCCAGATTAGGTGGCGCAATGGCATATCAGGCTCAAGATTCGTGGATTTGATCACAATGAAGGGAATTGTGTCGTCCGGGCGCACACGATTCCCGGACTGTCCGGCGGTATTCGCTCCCGCGAATTTCAAGAATTGACCAAAGTACCAAGCCCACTATCATAGTGACCCTTCAAACCAGCCGTATCATTCTTCGGATATCTACGATCGTGCCGGCGGCTACGCATGCAATTTCTTTGGTCATATGAGTCGGTCAGCGCCGAGTGTTGTTAATACAGCCCATGACTATGGAAACCACTTACTTGGATTGCAAATACATGGGACCGCCTTTGAAATGGTTAACAAGGTTCAACGTTCAACGTTCGTCATCGGCAGGATGAGAATTTCCAATTAATATAGTCAGACGTACGGACTCGTACGGACCGCACACCAGAACCAACCTGTACCCTGATCACCACACTGCAATGTGAGAGGCAAGCTGAAAACAGGGTCGCAAGCGGTGAGACTGCTGACTCAGCACAACTACTGAGCTTCAAGCGCCTCGGTAAGACCCGCTCGAAAGATGCAGTACAATATCTTCTAGGAGGTATGCGCTAGCAAGATCTTTGTGAATTTCCGCCACACGCAGATCTGCTACTAGTAGAAAGTTCGACTTGCTGCATTCTAGTCTGGGGTCCCGTACAGTTAATGTCAGTAGTTGATCTGTATGAAGTACACGCTCACAAGAGATAGCTACTGCAAGGATTCCTGTACTTGGCCGAGCCTACACGGGCTGTACGCGCCTCTGAGCAGCTGAGTGTATATGAGGGTCCGGGGGAGAACCTGTGAAGAGAGTTGTGGATTCGCGTCGTGCCATCGTGTAGGAAACGGGAAATACGATGCTAGTAAATGTTTGGTGAACGAATGAATATATCTGCGCTATGAACAACAGCCTCCTGTGGGATGCTAGTCGCATAACTTCTCATTGATCAAAGATCCTGTTACTCGAGTTAAAAATGAACCAGCGGCGTCCCTCATACCTTCCCGGCCTCTTTGCTGTATGGGGCCCGTGCCATTGCTTCTTTCAAGTGCTCGCCTGCCTCTGGCAGGACTGAAATTATCGCAAGACCATCTTTAACAAGTTCTCTGGCGGCTCAAAAACCTCGAGCAGGACTCAAGCGCCGACAGAAAAAACTATCCTGCACATCAAAAACAAATCAGTTGACGCCTCCATCACGCACAACCCGAGATTGGATCAGGGTGCGCACCAAATTTAAGTGAATGTGTGAAAAATTGAAATCCACACCCTTGCTGGCATCAACATATCGAATTTAGCAAGCCAAAAGATTCCGGAGCGGGGAAGAGCATACTAATAGAATACCCATCGGAAGAAACTTAATCGGTAGGTGGACGAGTTCTTTTCGTGTAGAAAAGCTTGAGTTATGGGAATAGCCGTCACCTAGTTGATTGAAATATCATTGCTTCCTCACAGTTACATGTATATTAAAAGCCAATGAATCGTACCTATTGGAGATTAAGTTGCTGGACGGCGTCGTGCTCTTCGAGAAAGCGCTAAATGGAAGTGGACATGGTAAATTTTGTTCAAAGTTCAAATTTCAATGTCGTGGGGAGCGTGTATTTGGCCATCGACTGTGCACATTGATGCTATATGTATCATTTTGATTGGTTCAGCATTCCTCTATCATCGTGGCTGATTCCATTTGCAATAGTTTCATTCGATTGAATGTATTGGTTTGCTTATCGATGGCACCCGGGGGAGATTGGTTCTGCAATGACATATGTAGCAGTGTCACCAGCTCTCACAGGAACACGACATGATTGTTTTTTACATCTAAATATCACATCCGCTCGTCCGCACAATGCCCTAGTAGGATGTTCTGCAATACGCTGTCAAAAATAAATTACCAAATTTGGCATACCCCTAGAGCGTGGGAAATCTACACGGGAGGGGAAGTCTTCTTTGTAATCGATCCAACACCTCCCGCGCCTGTCTATCCCGATATTCATTATTTGAATTAGTTCATGCATGGAGCCAACCACCGTCGAGCAGCGTTTGAACTCCGCTCGAATTCAGCCGCCGAGCCCCTGGACTAGCCATTTCCCAGACAAGTTCTCCGCTGCATGCACTTACGAAGTTTGGATTCGGATCAGCGGTGCACAACGGCGGGATCGTCAAAAGTGGTTGTGCATATTTTCAGTCCACGGAACAAACCGACTACCAGTGTCTTCGAGAATCGAGATTTCATAGTACACAGAGGGCAATATAGACAACCACCAATGTTATTACGAACTCGATGAGTGTTGAAATGGAACTATGGTCTAACACGCGTTTCACTCCATTCTCGGTCACACAAGTCGAACTTTCACTTGGGCAAGCTCCCAGATCACCCATTGATTGGTCACTTATCTGGTCCTATCCTATATTCCTTCAGTTTCAATTGCACTTAGTGAGTCGCATGTGACATACCATTTCTGTAGCATCTCCCCCCCTATTGACGTTTTGAGAGGACTGTGTTCAGTCAGCCAAAGCTCTTTGGTAAAAGCCCCGACTTACCGAACCTGGCCCCGCGGACGACCTGTCCATGGTTCTGCTTGCATCGGGCCGCGGCGTATCAACGACAGGGGACAAGTTTAATTGCCCCTTCGACTGCGCGCCCTGGCGGTTAGTGTCTCCCGAGGGCACCTGATTGTCTGCGCCACGTCGTGATCGGGCAGTAGAATTTGTGTTCAGATTGAAGACATCTTTTAATATCTGTTCCAGTTCCTCGACATCTGCATCAGCAGGAGTTGGGCTGTGACACTCTTTTGCCGCTGCACTCTTCATCGCACGCTCACGAGCCTGATGTATACCGAGGACAGTGAGTAACCCGACCTTCTCACCCTCCTCGATCGACATCTGACCCTTCCGTGTGCAAAGGTGCTTGTATTCCGGCAAAAGCAGCGATTTATCGATCTCGTACTTGTTAAAAATGGCGATCTTTTCCACGGGGTCAATCTCGAGATTCTGGAGTTGTTCGACAGCCAGCTCCTTCATCTCCAGAAATTGCCACCTTGTGGAGAGCTCGAGTATGACGAGCCAGTGGTCTGACCGTTTATTGTCCAGTCTGTACTTCCTGTGACATGAAATCAGGGATGATGTCTGTGAGAGAACTAACTGAGAGCTTACGGACTGTACCAGACCCAGAGGAGCGTCGCAAAATCGGCACTGGTCACTTCCTCGAGCCGAAACGCGCTGTCATCAGATATTCCACCCTGGGGAGCTTTTGCGAGTTCCTGGATGAAAAACTGAGATTCGCGCTCAAAGAAGGACCTATGAACGCAAAAGAAAGTATTTTCTACCTGTGAACGTGTGGCTGTCAGCGCGTGCGGGATACATTCAGGACATCATAGCGTACGATGAAGGTAATGTTGCCGTCTGGAAGATAATATTGTGGATGGTGATCAACGCGTGAAACACCGTTCTGAGAGTCGGTCGCCATGTGATAGTATGGGCTCAGGCGATGGGTGGTAAGGGGTTGGAATTTGGAAAGGCTGTCAGATATCACCTCAGTTATATGTACGAGTCTAGCGCCTCACCGCGAAAATAGTCCCTCTGATTGCCCAAGAATGACACGTTCAATTGTGGGCACAGTCGCGCAATCCTAGCATTTAGAAGCCTCAGTTGATAAGGTGAGGTAGGAAGCTGTGGGAAGCCACCGGAACTCGAAGTCTCCATCGAGCATGACTCAACAACGATACAGCTTTTTTTCCGTATTCAGCGCGCACGACGCCTACAAAGCGAACCTTGATAAACCAAAAGATAGCCCACATCAGACACAGGCTGAACATGTGACCCTAGGATTTCCTAGGATGCACTGCAGTTGTGGGTCCAACTTCCAGGAGTATCTAGTCCATCCGATAGTTCTGTATGTGACGTGCACCGAACTAGAGCAGCTGCCTTGGTAAGATGCGTTGATCGCTCACGTCATTCCCAGATGGATTTGAGTCAGCATGTCTCGCGTTCCAAGAAAAACGTGGGTGATGTGCTTACCCGGCGTGCCGTTGTGCAAGGCTTCTTGATCTCATCATGATGCATGTAGCTGCATGAAATGATGCACCTCACCATCGAATAACAGTACTTCCAGTGACGCACCGTCCACATCCACACTTACGAGGCTGATGAAAGATACAGCGCTAATGGCCAAAACGGTCAGAACCTCGTGACACTCATAAAGTAAATCAATCTGAATGTCACGTAGAGTTGACGTAGAGCCATCGTAATCTAACTCCTTCTGTGACTGTCTATCAGCAAAAATTCGAGAACATACCTTCTCGAATCTCAACGACTAACATGGTGACTTCCCATTTTCTCTGAAGCTCGCTTTGGACGTGGTTTTGTGAAGAAGGTCAGAGAGAACATGTGGCAAGAACACTAATCATAGATCTATCGTCGGGCACGACGTTGCTGAGTAACGTCGGAGATACGGCCTTAGCTCCCTGAACAAAGTACCATCGAGTCAGGATTTGTTGACATGGGCAAATCCTCAAGCTTTTCCCCAATAATCGCGGTCCCATCATTCCTTGTAAAAATTTACCCCTTCCCAAGCATCCCGATTCACACGACCGTTCGAAGCAACCGCACCGTGCCACGCACGCACACGACCAGTAGCGAATATATGCGCAGCTAAAATAGCAATGAATGGACTACTGATGGCATTGTTGTTGTCGCTGTGAGAGAATGATTTGTTACGCGCATCAGCCAAACTGACATCGGAGTTCCGAGGAAGGACCAGCCATGAAGCCAAGAGTCGATTCTACAGGGTCCCGGTGCACTTGTCTATAATAGACTCTACAAAAATTGGGGTGAATACCTTGAGTGCAAAAAGAAATGCTCGACGCCCACGTACACACCTGGCCGACGTGGTACGTTCCCATCTACAGTCTGTGTTAAACAGGAACCCCTGGATAATTAAGGTTTCGATAATATTAATGGCGCTCTAGATTCCAGTGGCTATTCGCGTCGAGGAGCTCTCCGTGCTCCAGCTTACATCGTAGATCACCACGGCGTACGAACTGGTGACACTCAGCAACCAGACATCACCAGAGGATATAGGCTCATGTCAACGTTAGTCTAGATTACAAAATATCAGCAGGCGAACTTATACAATACTATCATTGCACATCACCTTCGTTCCCTACTCTTTCATCATCCTTGGTAGTAAGTCATCTTCATCATCTGCTACGACGAGTGACACTCCTGCCACTACGATATTCAATCCGTTTCATCCAGCCTGGATGCGTCTTGTGATCGATATAAAATTTAATGCAGCCTTGTTAGAAATCAGCTTAGATTTGGAGGTATACTTCTTGATTGGCAACAGGCAATCAACTTCTTAGATGGTATACCATCCGGGTCGTGACGGTTGTAGTGAAGAGAAAATGTTGCAAGGCGTTCGGCATCTGCCGCAGCAGTTCATGATTTTAACAGTCGCTTAACAGTCACGGTGGATCATTGTGATCTACACATGTGGTCTTACCGGAAATGAGAACATGACAGACCGTTCACAGAGAGATACCAGGTGAGATTCATTTCATATATTCTCTGTGTGGTACATCTCGTATAGCCAAGCGGTTAACCTCATGGCGGCGCTTGCAAGTTACAGTCGCTCGGTCCTCGGGTAGCTACCGATTTAGCTTGGATTCGGCTGCTGCAGCTTCGCCTACTGCGGCTCTGATGCCTTCGATTTCCACCTTCCTCCGTGTGCCCACTTCGGGATTCCTGCACTAGTTCCAACATTGCAGTACTACTGTCACCCCAGTATATTCTGCTCTACTCGTTTTGCCTACCTCTGACCTCGCCTGCACTGCACCATCATGATGGTTATGCTCTCACATGTGCTTGTGCACACTGCAGAGTCCAGACAAGACTTGTTCACCATCTGTCACATGATACTGTGAGCAGCCGGGCCGCGCCACGCGGTGGAGTGGGGTGTATCGATGGCAATGACGTCTTCTCGTCTTCTCCTAACCATCATCATCCCATATCTCATAATGACTTCTCTCAACGGTTGGCACAAAGGTGAACGCTCTATTCAGCAAAAACTTGGATTTCGTGGAGCTGTATCCCAGGCTTGGACCCAAATCGAAGGAGAAATACCTGAGCAGCACCGAAATTTCTACTCCACACGTCTCCCATTTATTCCTGTCACCACTCTTGATTCTACGGGTCGTCCTTGGTCTTCAATACTCGCAGGTCCACGTGGAGAGGTTGGGTGGGCTTCTAGCGAGACGTATGACCAATTATCTATGCGGGCGGAGGTCTGGGACGGTGATCCGCTGAAGGCGAATGCCGACTATCATGCTCATACTGCGGATGAGTCGTCGTCGAAGATGCTGATTGCTGGTATCGGCGTAGAGTTCTCAAGTAGACGCAGGACCAAGTTTGCAGGATTGGTCAAGGCTATTGAAGAGCATGGGGGTTTGTTGGATATTCGCACGACTGTTAACGAAGCTATTGGGTACGTCCACATTTTTGAACGCGCTTTCTAGTAATATGCTGACTGTCCGCAGGAATTGCCCGAAATACATCACGATCCGCGATCTTGTTCCATTTCCAAATACGACACCTCGAGTCACCCATCAAGAAATGAACCTTCTCCCGACTGGCCGACTTCCCTCAGATCTCATCTCATTCATCTTGTCATCCGACACTGTATTCCTAGGTTCATCGTACTCGGCCTCTAAGGAAGACGCACCGAGGTTTCCATCTCACCTCGGCATGAATCATCGCGGCGGGAGACCTGGGTTTGTTCGTGTGCGCAATGATGGACGTACTCTCGTTTTGCCCGATTACTCAGGTGAGCACTGTTGTGTCCGCATACTTCATGGATTTTAAATACCCTATAAATGCCCAGGCAATCGATTAATGTCATCCCTCGGAAATATAGAAGCCACAGCTCTTGCTTCTTTGACATTCCCATCATTCACCAACGGATCACTCTTGTATGTTACCGGAATTGCCCATAACCTTGTTGGCGCTCCCGCTCAAGCAATCATGCCTTCACATAATGCTCTCACCACGATTGAAATAACGGGTTATATTTGTATCGAGGACGCATTGCCTGTTCGTCAACGCGAAGGGACAGAGCCGCAAAGGAGTATGTATGCACCCCCTGTGAAGCTGCTCAAAGAAGAACAAGTTTCTTCAACATACTTCAGCACCGAAGACACCATACACGCCGCGCTCTCCCGCATCGAGCTTCATTCCTCCGATCTTGCCACATTCACGTTTGAATCATCTCACAGGCTTGATATTATTCCAGGCCAAGCTGCCGTCCTTGATTTCACCTCTTTGCTCGGTGCGTTGCCATACAGACACATGGCACCCGAGAACCCAAATTTGGTGAATGATGATCGTATCAGGACGTGGACCATTTCGTGGTGCAGCTCGTGGACTTCGGTTGAGGATGGGGTAGGCACGACGTTCTCCTTAACAATGCGCCTGAAGCCTGGTGGTGCCGTTACTGGGGCACTATTTAACATTGCCAACAAACTCTCAGCGGTCCGCCCTGAGTTACTTGAGGACTCACGTCCGCTCGAACTGGGCGTTACGCTGGTCGGAATAGTAGGGGACTTCGTCCTTGAGCCCCCAGACCCTCACGAGGGCGCTAAAATCGCGGTTAGATGTGAGGAAGAACAAACGTCGACTCAAAAAAATGCTCCAAGGAAGCTCCTTTGGGTAGCCGGCGGGATTGGAATAACACCTTTCCTCGCTATGCTCTCTGGCGTTCCGTCCTCGTGCTCCACCAAATTTGAAATCACCCTTTTGTTATCCACGCGCGAGCCAGATGTGATGCTCTTCCTTCTTTCCAATGCCATAAAAGTCGCTCCCCACAAAGCCAAACTGATCGTTCATGTCTTCTCGCACACTGAACAAATCGAGAGCCCCCTGCCTGCTTCGGTATCGCTACATCGTCATTCTGGACGGATCACTTCCCCGTTCCTTTCTGACTTCAAAGTTGAATGTGTGTATGTTTGCGGTCCGGAAGCATTCGAGCGAGAGGTTATCCAGGGTGTGGTTGGGAAGGTGAGAAGGGAGGGGTTTGATTACTGATGTATTTCAAGACGCAATGTCTCTTGACTTTCTTTTACAATGTAGGGAAGTTCTCCGAGGTTAAACGCACGGCCATAGACATGTTTGGTATGCGCAACCGCATTACTCGATCGCTGGGCCACGCATCAGAGGTTAAGGTAGATCGATCAGGTTGTAGTCTACGATCCCGTTCGAATTATAGCGCACCTGAGTGCTGCAACATCTACTACGATCATTCCAAGGTATGCTACCATTCGATCTCATGCTGCTTGGAGGGCCACAGATCCTCTCTCGTCAAGCCCTGGGTTTGGAATTCGACACGACTATTTTGACGGTAATGAAACCGGTTTGAGGAGGTCAGACTGTAGCTCATTTTGTGATGACGAAAACATTTCTAGTATGACGTGCCATCTTCTGGAGAACTCCAAAGTCTCAGGTTCTGATCGACGTTTAGATGTTGATTCAGCCAAGGCGTCTGCCACGATTGGTCAATCTCATGGTACGCGTGCATCGGGTATGAATTAAAACCTCTGGTCCTTCGAAATTACTGAAATCAGGCGTAATGTTTTCGGGCCATTGCCCATCATCTCCTGTAATATTGATGTGATATCTTCTCCAGAGGCACAGGCAACGGGTGACGATAAACTGGAAAACGGCAAGTTCGCACCTGAGTATAGGCCCCGAGAGCCTCATGGGCTGCGCCCATCAAGCATGGCTACGGTTTGTGACTGATTTTGTGACTAGTCGGCAATGATGGCACTTTCATGGTGACTGTGGTACACATATTTTGGAATATGTGTATCAGCACTAGCAAAGCTTGCAGTCCATGTCTGTATAGCTAGATGAAGTTAAAACTCTCCGTGTATTAGATCTTAGTGACGTAATGACTTGGTGATGGGTCGCTTACGTTATCGAGGCAAATCCATGGACCCGATGTTAATGACAGCGTTTCACTAAATAACATGAGTTTGTTGTTCTTCATCGTCCTCCGAGTGTTCTTTAGAAAGCTCATTGACAACCGGTGAATGCGAATGCTATTCTAGAGACTAATACTGGAATGAAACTCGACAGTGCCCTCAATGCCTTTGGGCGTGCCTGGAGCTCTGTTCGGAAAGGGATGTGGGCCCCGGCCCCCTACTTCCCTATTCATGAGCCGTGAAGGTCTGAGCACTGAGCCACTCCCCACATCTAGCAGGTAACCAGAAATTACCTTACAAGGCAAGAAATTAAAAGTGTC
>QFEX01000774.1:6916-21781 GCA_003316505.1 Suillus alpinus
ATCTCTAGTATTTTAACGTTCATCATGTCACGAACACAAGTCATGACTTTCACTTGCGCAATGATATCGCAATCCGATGCGATTCTCTTGTATTCTCCGCTGCGCTGGCGTGCTAGCAAAAATGCGCCAAAAGGCTGTCCAAGGCGAACAATCAATCGCAGTGCTTGCGAGTGAGACTCCGTATCAACTGGCTCATTGTCTCCAGAAAATTCGTTGAGCGAATCACGCAATGGAGAACCAGGGTTGGACCAATCTTCCATGCTCTGTGTATCGTCCGCATGGTCGGGTGTCTCGACGAGGCAACGATTCCACGGACGGACAAGTATGAGGGTGTGCCAAGTGGGCAGCAGCTTTGCCAGTGCCAGCTTGTCTTCCGTGGTAATGGAAAGGTCACGAAGCCCGGCTGCCTTGACTTCATAGGTGAAACATGTCTCCTGGTCTTGAGCACGGCTCCGTCTGACTTCTGTGAGAGGGAACACGATACAAGGCAGACGCAGCCTGCAGTTTGCGAAACGAGGAGCGCCCAGGTCGCCGAGCACGGTGTACAATCTCGAAGCCAAATCAACAGCCCCAGCACCTCGCAGAGAGGAGACTAATGTCTGAATCTCATCTTCGGAGAGAGATGGTAACGTGTATGGCGGAGCTTCGTACGATGTGATGTCGGCTGGCAGACAACTATTGAATTCAGATGATTTTCCGACCCAGTCAAGGGCAGTAATGTCGCCCGACCGAGCCACGATCTCCTGCAAGAGCCGCCCGAGCGCATTGTGCTTCATCTCACCATACATTATAGGTAAGTGGACGCCGAAGATGCCAAATAATGAGTAGGCGATGTCTTCCTCCACCGTGGTGACACGTGTCGATACCCACTGGAGTTTCTCTCGCACTCCTCCCATCCCCGGATGGAACGCGACAAGGGCTTGTGTATCAATGCCCGTCGCATCTCCCATCTCCCGCATGATTGCAACAGACTCCTTGTGGTTGGAAGAACGGTCATCGAGATATAAAGTCCAATCTGATTGGTAGAAGAGAATGACTTGAGGAGCAAGGAATTCCGGAACGGTCCATCCTCGCGTGTTCCAAGTGCTCTTTGCCAGTGCGCCAGACTTTGACAAAGGCGGGACATCCGACAGGTAGACGATCGTGAGTGCTGAGTTGCGATACCAGGCGAACATGGAAGTGAGTGATTTTTGGAGCTCGACATGGTTATTTTGGTCGATGCAACATGTGTCAACCCATGCCCAGTGGTAACCCGCCTTACGAGCAACTTTGCAGAATGACTGCAACTTCACGATGCTGCCAACTGGATTCAATTCATAAACAACCTTCTCCTGGATGTCGCCCAGTAGTGGCTCCTTCTCTTCCCACCTATGCGATAGCATGACGCGACGGAAGTACATCGCCACCGCTTTTTTGATGCATTCCACGCGGAGATCTTCACGCTTCATTATAAATGACAGAAGCTCCTTGTACTGTGTGCTTGCCCGGAAGGCATTGATCTGTGCGTCCCAGTCGCATAAGCACCCAGTGGAGGTGTTTAGTAGACGATACGGGGAGCCGCGGAGTTGAGTGTCGATGACCTTTCGAATAGCGCCTTCTGCTTCGGATGGACTGAGATACTGCTGGCGCAGTTCTAGAGAAGGTCAAATACGTCGACGCATGCGTTATCCGGGACTTACTTTGTATTGGAGTCTCAGTAGCATTGTCAACTTTGGACAGCATGATCTGGAAGGCGTCGATCGCTTCATCATAGCGCTGTGCGCCATGAAGCGCTGCATGCTTCAACTGGTGTCCAAAATAAGATGAAGGGTTGAGTTCTATGACCTAGCATATATCACTAAGATGAGCATTGGCCAATATACGACAGATCTCATGCACCTTCTGCGCATCGAGAAGCGCTTCTTCCCATAGCGTTTTTTCCAACTTCGCTTTACTACGCTTTGCAAAAATGGTATCGTTTGCAGAATCCAGCTTGATCGCCGCCGAGTATAGGCCGATAGCGTGGTCGTAATTGCTCGCATCAAAGGCGGCATCCCCGTTTTCAACACAAAGCTTGCTGCATTCTTGCGTGAAAGCTGAATGGAATGTGGATGAGAATCGTAGCCTGGATGACACTATCGAAGACTTGCCATAGTCGGCCTCCATACTGCCATCACTCATATCCATCATGTGTCGGTAGGATTCGGCGGCTTTTTCAAGTCTACCGGCCCGAAGGAGAGTCCACCACAACAACTTGAAGTCCCACCCGAAAAGCTGCACAGAGTATGCTGTTGGGCATGCAAAGCATTTTGGTTGTATCACATCACGTACCAGTACCAAGTCCTCATATGTAGAATGAACAGCCAACTTAGGTGAGAAAGCGCTGGTGTTGATAGCGGCGAAGTGGTCAGCGGCTTCGTTGTGACGCCTGCCATTCAAGGCAGTGGTTCCCAGTTGGACACGTAAAAATGCCTGATGCGCGAAGCGCAGAAAAATCAGTATCGACGCCCGAACATCGCCTTGATTCAAATTGACTGCGTGATACTCACTTCCACGACATGACATGCAAGAGTATCAGCGCCGGGACAAGCATCCGCTAGCTCCCGGATGCGCGCCATGGCATTGTCATGTTGATTTGCATTAAAAACCATGATGGCCTAAACTTCACAGTGAAGCAGGGAGTATGCGAGAAAAAATCAACCTGCCTTAATCAAGAGAAGAAAATGTGTGACCTTTGAATCTCCGTCCGTGAACATGAATGCGAGGTCAATTGCTTTCATCGCGTCCTGGAAGTGCTGTTTTCCGCAATGCGCGATGCTCATGCAGATGTAGCCTGTCAAGGAGGACTGAATGCTGAGAGACTATGCCGCGATGAAAGTTAGCCTATTACAAGGTGATGATGGGTTAGTGTATCTCACCTTGAGCGCATCTTGGAGCGCGCGTCCCCAGTCGAGCTTTCGCGCCATAACAAACGACCGATTGACATAGTTGCTGTAGTTGTTGGGATCAACGTCAATCTCACGCGTTAGACAATCTTCGGCGGCACGCAAAGTCCCAGATATGCATGCCTTCCGGGTTATCGTGTTTATAGCGAGGATCTGCACAAAAAAGATATGCTCGGATGAGATAACTAATGGACCCAAAACCAACACGAACTAACCTTGTTCGTCATCCGATCCTGTGGAGCATCCTCAGGCAAAGCATCCTTGCGCCAGATGAGATGATAAGAATAATATTCAATTAGAACTTACCTCTTTTGAAGCCTGTGTCTTTGTATCATCCCCTAGGAGAGCATCCTCGGGTACTACCCACTCCAATACCCTCCCATCTTGACTTCCACTGAGGATGTGCTCGTCAGCTCTGGAGAAAGTCACACAGCACACTTTGCTAGAGTGTTCAAATATCGCGATGGTTTGTCGATCTGAGTATCGCCAGAGGCGGACATGGTTGTCTTGAGACGCGGAGGCAATAAGGGTAGTAGCGGCAGAGTTCACGGCGATAGCGCTGATCTGATGATTGTGGCCTTTCCAAGGGTCATCAACCTGCTTCCAGGTCGATGTATCCCACTCCCGCATGGTGGGATCGAGCTCAGGTCCTCCAGAGAAAAGCCGTCTGCCATCGGGCATCCACGCAAGTGAAGTGGTGCTTGTTGGCTTGCCAGTAGTTGCTGTCGCTGCCGGGAAGTTTGCGATGCAATCCCTCTCGTATGATCTCCATATTTGAATGTTCGTAGATGTCGCAATGGCAAGAAGGTCGCCAGATGGTGAATAGCGAACACAGAAGACTGGTTTATTACAGATGATTGGATTGCCCCGCAGTTGCCACGTTTTGGTGTTCCACAGCTTCGTAGTCTTGTCCCGTGAACCAGTTGCTAGTACCGCACCGTCTGGAGAAAAGTCCAACGAGAAGATGAAGGACTTGGAGTGAGCCTTGATGACCTGTACGCGTTCACCGGTGTCTCCTTGCCAGGAAATGAGCTCTCCATTATCATCGCCGCTTGCTATCAATTGCCCGTCTCGTGATACTGCTACTGCCCTCACCCCAAAGTCATGCCCTTCCATTTTCTTCAATGTAACGCCGTCCGTTAAGTCACACAAACGAAGTGTCTTGTCTCTCGAGCCCGTCACCATCCGGTGCCTATTGGGCAAAGTTGCGACTGCCAGTACGGGTTCTTTATGATCTCCAAATGCTCGACTGGGTGTGGTACTTGGAATCACGGTCTGCGCTGCTTCCATAGTGAAAGTTGTTAGTGTTGAGCGCAGGGTGTAGGGACTGTGGGTATCTTGCCGACAGTGCTCGAAGCTGCACAAATGATTTGCCCGGGCCGTTTTCCAGCTCCACAGCGTCAAACCCGCCTCGCGTCTCACTAGACGCCCAGCCACAAGGTTGCTCTCGGCATGCTACGCTCCCCACCAGTGCCACCACATCTGACCCATCAGTGCTTCCCAAACCACCGTTCGCGTCTGGCTAGCCCTCAACACCTGTCAAATGATTGAACGTCAGTGCTGGAATGCACTGTTTCCCTCGCTGTCGTTCATCCCGTCGACTTCCAGGGTCTGTGCCACATCGAATGCAGCTGCCCATTCTCGTTCCCCGCGTCCAAGGCAGATAGGTCCGTGGCTGCCTTTGGTTGTACGGACTCGAATGGTGAAAGACTTTGCCAACAGACAGGACGATTTTCCGGCATTCTGCAGCCTCTGAGAGGGTGAAGTTCAAACAGGAGTTTTGAGCGCTCTTCGATGTAGTGAATATTGAATAAACTGCCATGCGTGTGGTCGGATGACCGGTCCAACCCCGAAGAGCTCATCTGTTGTAGTTGACCGTCAGGATCGCGGAACTCAAGCATAACGCCACCGATAGTGTTGCACAATGAGGCACGTCAACTTATCATAATGAGAATGTGTATGCATGTTTCATTGTTTGCGCACCAGCAAAGACAGCGGCTACTGACGAAGCTCATATTTCAAGAGAGTTCGAACGTTCACGCTGGGTCGCTGATGTCAAAAGTCACCCTGAGTATGACATTTCTGGAAATTGGTAGTAGCAGGTTCTGAAGTATGTACATCCCAACTAGACTACATGGCACCGAGCCATTCACGACCACACAAGTGTCCAATACACACTGAGCAGAATAAGTATTCCAAAACTAGAGGTAGTATCTGTCACCTGTGAAAAGGGTACATAAGGGAAGCATGCTGTGAACAGGCGTATTTTCTTACCGATTTGACCCATACCAGGCTCTACGATCCAGACTTTCCTCCCGTCCCCTTCGCTCTGGCCCTCGCCCTTTTCATTGTAACGTTCAAGCCAAGCCTCACGGAGCCCTTCATCAACAGCACCAGTAACGATCTTGACCTTTGGGAAGGCCCGCTGAAGAACAGTGACACCACCAGTGCGGGCAATGAGAAACGTTACGAAGATGATGTGATCTTGCTGGACTCCATGATCCAATAGTGTCCGAATCGCCATGAATGCCGAGGCAGCAGTGCCTATTTGAGCATCTAGCAAAAAGACCCACGTATCGACAGCCAGATGTCGCTCTCGCAAGCATTTAGGGAGCATAACATGTAGAAGTAGTGGCTCTCCAGTATTGGCATCGGATTGCACCAGAAGGGAGCCAATTGCAACGTCACTAAGAACACGCTGTAACCCCCTCGTCAGAGGTCCACCTCTGGACCAACTAGTTAGCGCAGATATTGACTGGTTCATTAAGACGTACGAGCGTATGATTGAGACACCGCAGACATTCTTAGATGACATTTGAGCTAGATACTCGATTTCTCAGTGAAATTACACACCTTGACATTAAGTTCCTTGCCGGTGCAATCTACTCCTGTTGGGGTCATGACCGTCTTAGGTTTGTAAGGAAGATATTCCATCGCTTTCTCGATCAAGAACGTTGCCAGTCGGTCTACGAAGAATATAAAATCCTGGCGGGTTGCTGTCCCATCACGAAGAATAGTATATATACCCTTCACCCAGAAGCATAAGCAGCGACTCTCATCGAAAATGGGGTGGCAGACCTTCAACTGTGGTGTTTGCGGGAGCACTATAAGGTTCTTGGACACTGGGCTACCGTCCGAAGTACTCAAGCAACACTCGATTGATCGAGAAACCATGTGTTTCCGGAAGTGTCTCGCGCGTTCTGTCATTTGACGTCGAACGTGGGTCGATATCAAGTCAATGGCAACAGAGTTGTTCGACCCTGGAACAACCTGAAAACAATGGTAAGTCGAAACAATTGAAATAACATGTCCACTCACGATATCTGCATAGCGAGTGGTTGGCAAAACGAAGTTGTCGAACGCGGGCTTAACATAGCGAAGATATCTAGGCGTGAGCGATGGTTACGATGACATATAATCCCAGCAGAGAAGAATACATACTGCTCGAGAACACCGTCAACGCTTCTTCCGCGTTCCTTGACGTCCCGTTGTATTCTCCGGGCAAGCATCAAATCTGAGTCACATTGCACAAACACCTGTTTAACGGTGAGTCCCCAATGGACACTTGCTGAGCGATAGGTACCTTCAGATCATATAAAGAGCGTAATTCCGGATCATGCAAAGCCATTATACCTTCCGCTGAAACATGTGTTCGCCTCAGCATCCAGGACTATAACAGGAAGCGGTCAGACACCAACTTATTATGATAGCCGCACCATACAAATACTTCGCCTCGTCTAACCGCTGATGTTCGGCAAACGAGTAAACGGGAATATTGGTCTGCCGACATGCCTTCAAGTCCGCGAGACACTAGAAGAGATTCAGTAAAGAATTTGAGCATAAATGAACGTACGGACAGCAGCAAGCATGGGCATGTCAATAGCATCCGGGCGGTCAAGGTCCAGTTGATTCGCATGCGCCAGCGCAACCTCTTCTGTGGTATTTCGCTTGTAAAAGCTGTCCTAAGCAGTGGATTCCGTGTCACCTGTGTACTCTCCCAGTATCACTTTGCAACACTGACCTGGGATAGGATAACGACAGTCGGTACTGAGCCCAATGAACGAACGATTTGCCGAGCAACATGAGTCTGTCATCGCCCAATTCATCTCTCTGAGCTTCTCTCAACTTGCATTCTCACCTTCCCACTTGCCGATCCGCCTGAACCCATTTTGACAAAATGCAAGACTGCACAATGCATAGTCACTCACCAGCTATCCCGATCACGAATGCATCGCAAATAGGTAGGCCATCTTGCCCGTACCTGGTCGCACGTAGATGTCAGGAGTTGAACGACAGTAAAAAGCCAACGCAAAAAGTTACCAAGGAGGTCTTCCGTGAGACTTCAAGATGGTGTTCTTCTTCGACTGGTATGATTCCAACGAGTGCTGGCTTTCATCATCGAAAAATTCATGGGAGTGATCTTCTGCAAGCATCGTAGTGTTCGGGAACAAGTTGCAAGATATCGATGATCGATGAGCGCTGAGCAGCTAGAAGGCAGGATGGCCCTATTTAAAGTCTTCGGCTACGATGGATAAATTATGGCCAGGTGTACAGTACTTGAAGTAGTACGTGATTATTCTGTGAATCTGTTATTGGATGTACCTGATGAGCACCCAGGCCAACGCGAGCCTGATTCAGAACCTTGATCCGAATCGATATGCATCTATAAGTTGAACAATACTATTATTACATCTGAATCAAGAAGGAACGGCATGGTCCAGGTCCTACTGACTACGGGAGACTAAAGTTATGATAAATTGGCATGGTCCGCATGCCAGAAGGTTGCTAATGACACATGTTCTGACTACTGCAATTGCAAGAAGTGTTCTATCAGTACATACCTCATTTCCAAATTGCTGATTGTCGATGAGAAAGCTGATGTCGCGTATCTCTTCCTCAGGAATCTTGATGAGTTTTTACTACATCGCCTGAAATCGTGCACTCAATCTGGGAGAACGAGGAGGTCATTTTACGTAAGGCCCATGTTCGCACCATAAGCACAGACATCATGGTATCATAACTTGCAGTGAGCTCGCCACGATACCACTTGCTGCCTTGACGTCGGGTCCCCCGGTATTGGATAGCCAATCGTTGATGGGCCGCTCCAGGTGCTCATGGTCCCAATCAACAAGACCTTGCCCATGGCGATGTCAATGCCAAGCTGCTCGACGACTTTGCGAGTGGTGGAAACAACCGCCTAGCCTAAAGCATGGCATTGTCATATGCTGAATGTGGCAGTCAGCAAGCCATGTGACCAGTGAATAGATACCCGCTCACTGTTGAAAGCCAGAAGAGCCGAGGGGAACAACGAGAATTGCGCTTGAAGGGGCTCACCAGCCGAAATCATGTTCACGTGTCATTATACCTACTCAGTAAACGACACAATCTGGAAGCTTAGCCTCCATCAGGTAAAGTTATTAACGATATACGTTCTGGCGGCTACAAGAAGCGTTATCAGCACCTCGTTCTTCGCAATCCTAATTGTCGATGAGAAACTCTGCCACGTTATCGAGCATCTCTCGCTCAGGAACCTTGCGCCGGGCTCCATTGTCCATTAGTCCATCCTCGTGAAGGCCACCATTTGCCACCCAGATAGGTAATGGCGTAGCTGAGGATACACCAGGAGCCGACTGCTTAACTCCGCGACTACTTCTGCTTGTTAACATTGTGTGACAAGAGTAGCAAAGGAAATCGGTCAGTGCAAGTAGCGGTGGCAATTGGGCTGGGGCATTCGTGTCGAGATTGCCTCTGCACGGTGACGGGATGTGGGCCAAGTCTCCGGCAAGTTTGTGATCTGAGTAAGACCTGATTGATATACGACTCTTCCACTCTTGTATGCCAGATTGCATCGGCCTGACAGATCCTGGCTTAGTCACCTGAACCGAGTGAAATGTAGTCAAGAAACCTCACCGCTTACACAGCTTGCATTGCCCGTTCGGTGCATCCTTGGGTTCCAGTTTTTCACAGGTCCGAGCGATGGTCGACACAGTCGAAGGATAGTCTTTCTCAAGCCCCACTACAAAATCTGTGGAATAAGTCAGTCCTGTGTCTTGCACACAAATACTCTCTCGCACTCTTGGTCAATGCTGCTATGCCTAATATCGCACGCCTCTGCTTTTCTCGACCAATGATGGTTACGTCGTTCCACCACGCATATACAGCACATTCTTTTGCAGTAACGTCTCTGAGAGGTCGGATAACCCTGAGCACATCACTGGGCTTCGAACCAGAAGCAGCAGCCGGCGCCCATTCCTCCTGAAGTTCCTCGCGAATCACGTACCCTCCGCCTTGCGATATAGATGATAACAGAGAGATAGAGAACGACGTGAGAGATGATCCAAAGAGTAAATGCGATGAACCTCTGGAGTGGGCGGTGTGCAGGATAAGTACGCGGGTGAGATTCTGTATGGCACTAGAAATTGCGGTTTGCGTGGGCAGTGATGATAAATACGACTGCAAAGCTTCTACTGGCGTTAGACCAGTCACTTGGGAAGCGACATGGAGCCCTGACAACAAAGTTCAGTATGTTGAACAGATGCATTGTTGAAACGCTACCATCTGCAATTAGCCCTTCCTTGCTGAGTTCCAGGCAAACCTGGGGGGTGCTGCTTGATCCAGAAACTTTGGTCCACCAAGAGCCATCAAATGCATCTTCTATTCGCAGAGGCACGAATTCGAATGATGGATATCGCTTGACTAAAGATCGAATATCTTCGGTCCTGTCTTGCATCTAGCTGCCAATATGTGACTGAATCTCAGTCGGAGATCACAGCCGTGACTCACCCCGGCAAAAGCTCCGCATGCCTCCACATAACAAACACTACAGGATGGCCATACGCTGGCGTTCCGTGGATGATTGGTGCCGCCTCTGGGTTTCCCTGAATCATCCAAGGGTGGTCGACTGGAGAAATATGTATTATAGACGATATCCAGCAAAATCGACGATCCTAGGCCGCCAGAGAATCCCAGGCACAAGTTTCCCGATGCCTTGAGCTTGGGTCGCTTCGAGGTGCCTGCCCTAGCATTGACTGAAGGCTCCAGAGCTTTTCTGAATTTCATGTCTACCATTGGAGTGAAGCATTCTCTTGTGAAAAATCTAGTCAGATTTGCTCCTTGCTGAACAAAACCAAAAGGCTCACTTGCAATACACCGCATGGCGAATCGCGATGTTACCTGGTTTTAACCTGCACCTGACACAGTCTTTTGATCTCCCAATCTTCAGACGACCTGCACAAGCACATGAGACATTCGTAGACACAGTTGAAAGCACTCACGAGGCATGAGGGCTTCCTCTTCTGCGGCTGGGTTTCCACAAGACGACATGGTGAAGGCAGATCCTCAAGGTTATAGTTCACAGCGTGTAACTTAAAACTAGGTGGATGGTTGTGCACTGGGCATCCGCCAAGGAAGAGTATCACGGAGGTGATCATGGACCAGTGGCTAAGCACAATTAATTAATTAGCAATTGAAATTCGCTATTCCCAATTAGGAAGGTATTCAAGAACCATTTTGACTTTGAGCCGACTGGTTTAACGACCTTCAAACCGTCATCTCGAAAAACAAAAACTGACATTAATCTAAATTTCTCCAATTTTAAGTGTTTAGCTAGTGCACTAGTGCTCAGGCTGCTGCTTCATAAGTAACGGAGAGACTTAGTATCACACAACTCCTGCCATCCCACCGGCCGGCACCTTCACATCATAATACTCTCCACCCAAGCTGCGTAACTTAATTGAAGCGATACTTTCGTGTGGGTTGTCCCTCCATATTCCAAAGTCTATTGTGAGGTACATGCTTACTTTGTTTTACTTCACAACCGCACCGACGTCAGCGGTCTGAGTTGGTTCGGCATGCCGAACACAGGTTTAAGTTGAGTAACCTTCATCATCAATGGTGCTCTAAAAAAAACTTCAAACCGTGCGTCTGAGACTGCGCAAACTGACAACAGGAAACCTGGTTTCCTTTCATTTCTCAAATAACGGGGATAGCAACTGGATGGTACATTTTCTTGTTCGCCAAGTTACCGCCACGTTCCCAGATTGCATAAACCGAGGCGAGGAGCGACGACAGAAATTCTATGGCGTAGTATGGCGTGCCCACTAGATTTGTTGCCAGACAACGAGGCGCACTGATTTGCGATCGATCCCAGCGCACATCCCATGTCACCTCGCCAGCGTGTGGTGACGAAGGTTGCTAATCCAGCTGTCCATACAATGTCGCGCTGGCCAATTCTCGTTATAGGACTTACCTTTGGTTCGCTGTGCCGGCGACTTGTATATGATCGTTGATAGTGAACTTCGTATCCCATTGGTCAAATAAACGAGGATCTTCAAATCAAGGCAGGAAAACTGACCACCTTTTTCAAAGGGCTCTGTCAAATTTTGAAATACTGGACATTAGTGAGGACCATCCTGGACCATCCGATGAAAGCCGATGAACTACATCATCACAAGTGACAACGCATATCACAGTCCGCGGAAAGTCGAAAGCCCACGATTTAAAACCGGAACAAGAGATGTCATTGGAGTGTTTTTATCTCGCACGATTCAGACGTCCTCGATGATCACGACACGATCACGGTGGGAAAAAACAACTTTCCTGGTGGATCTGATCGCAGGCTTTTGAGCACTGCCAGCTGGCAAAGGCAGCAGCCATTAATGCAGACTAGCAACTGCTGGCAAGCGTCGATTTTACCAGTACTATTATTAGTGGCCGAGGACGTAGTCTCCCTATGATAGGCAATAGATCTGCAGGAAGACCGCTGAAGACAGTCATTCCTTCTTGATTATAGAAGTTACGCGGGCTCCCCAAGCAACAGATCCGGATACCCCAGGATTTCTGGAGACCCAATGGAGACCTATGGAGACCCGTGAAGATTGCGGCTCCCCAGAACACCGACGGAGAGATTCAACAGTCCGGTGATGCTTGGATGTTCAATTCTCAATAATGCCTCATAGAGTTCCCCAGCGGCCTTCCGGACGGCAAGTGTTTTACTTCGCAGAAAGACACCGTCATCATTGCAACAGCTGGAGGGTGCTCATCAACATTGATATTATTCAATTTATCATTCCATCTCCATGTTCACCACTAGGGTGCATGCATTGCAGAACAATATAATACAGCGTGTCAGATATTTCGGAGAGCATAGAAATATGTGTCATCCATCGATGGACATTAAGCCTTTCCCTCATCGTCGTAGAGCTCGTGACTGCTCTTGTCGATATCGGATTCGCCCTTGCGCTGGCCAAAGGCGGTCAAGCCAATGCGGTCAGCAATGGCGTTCTGGCGCTGTTGATCTGCAACAGCAAGACCTTCACGGTCTCCGAACACGTCGTCCATTTCTTCCAAAGTGAGACCCTTAGTCTCAGGTACGAAGAACATGATGAAAAAGCCGCCGAGGAAGGCGAAGGCCTGTGTCAATTTGCATGAGACGTTGAAAGAAGGAAATGAACAGAAAACTCACGCCAAAGAACACAAATGTCCCAAAGCCGATATGAGTTAGCATTGATGGCGTTACTTGGCCGACAATGAAATTGTTCATCTGTTTGCCATGACAATCAGCACGCTTCCCTGAAAGATTCAAAGAACGAACCCAATTAGACGATGAGGCAATAGAAATACCCTTGCCACGTATGCTAAGCGGCCAAATCTCAGCAACAAGGATCCAGCTGCACGGGCCCCAACTGTAACCAAAGGCGACAGAGAATACCCAGACGCAACCGCAAGCCACCCAACCAGCGGTGGGGTGTCTGGTGAGGTGTTTTAGTTGAAGTTATAATGAAATATTGGCGAGACGTACGATGACCAAGAATTGTGGTACAGCGCAGTCAGTACTGCAACGATGAGATGGCACCTATTGCGTGGATGGAACGTTCAGAACGGCGAGTTTCACATGCAAGAATATAATACTAACGCAGCCATGATGAAAGCACCAGAGATCAAGACTGGCTTACGGCCGACTTTATCGATCCATATAACGGCAGGGATAGTCGCGAGGAACATGCTGATTGGGTTGTGTCAGCTATGTATATGAAGATACGTGGTGAGACATACACAACACCGACAACACCCGTGGCAAGAAGGCTAGTTGTGTTACCCGTCAAGCCCAAGTCACTGAAGATGCTGGGTGCGTAGTATAAGATGGCATTGACGCCCGTCCATTGCTGGAAGAACATAGTCCTAAACAATTCATTAGGCTGAGTCCAACCCGTAGAAAAGAGCCACTCACAATGAGCCAACAGCGACACGGTAGAAGAGAGCTGGCGGGAGCAACGTTAGCGTTCACATTTCGATCCCAGCGCGACAAATTCGTACTGCGTGAGGTAAGTAAGCTCATATAGGCATGAAGACCGAGCTTGAAATTCGACGAGAACGACCCATCCTGGTATTGAGGGAACTTCAAAGCATTCAATTCCTTTTCAAAGAGGTACTGGGCCTTGATTTCTCTGCAGAAGACTATATGTCAGGAAGATCAAGGCAGAATAATCTTGTGACCCACAAGAACTCGATTTGAACGAGGTCAGAGTTCGGAGGAAGGCGGCGAGCCCTACTCAGAACGGCAACGGCCTCTTCATCACGACCTTGGTTGACAAGCCACCTGGACACCATGAGATTTGTGACGAGTCGTAAACAGGAGTCGAGACATGCCTTGGAGAGAAAGGCATAAAAACAATACCAATGCCTAGAATGATAGCTGGAACGAGCTGCATGCCCAATGGAATGCGCCATGCAATCTCGCTCTGCCCGCTTCCAGTACCACCGATGTAGTTGGTACCATAGTCAATCCAGAAGGAGATCAAGATACCGAAGGTGATAGCAAGTTGCTGCAGAGCGACCAGACTGCCGCGCACTTCAGGAGGAGAAAGTTCGGCGCTGGTAAAGGGTCAGTAAAAGACATAAAAGGGGACTGCAATGGCATACTTGTACAGAGGCACCGCCATACTGAGCGATCCAACACCAAGACCAGTGATGAAACGCCCTGAGATGAGATTCAGACGGGAAATTCTGAACAGACTCTGAGAGCGTACCGCCATATATCGACGAGGGCTGGAATGCCGCAGTTTGGACGACGACACCGACACAGAAAACACCGACGGCTGCATAGATGAATCAGCTCCCTTCCCTCGCAAAAGTGGGGCTCACTAACCAAGCATGATGGTGTATTTGCGGGAGAGCTTGTCAGCCAAGTACCCGGTAGACAGAACACCGACCCAAGCTCCAAGTTCCAGGATAGATACGAGCCAACCCTTTGTCCCAGGATTGCTGACGGCGGACCCCATCCGCTGGTCGAATGAATGCATACTGAAACAGTTTGAGGATCACGAATGCCAAATACAAGTCAGCATGAAAGCTCACCTCAAGACGCCGGAAAACACACCCTGGTTATAACCTTCACCGTGTCAGTACGAGCTTGAAGGGAAACATAGGATTAGGTCGTACCATAGAGCAAACCACCAAGAGAAGCAAAGATTGCATTGGCAAAAATTTTGCGATTATGCACAAGGCCAGCCTGCGCAGTGTGATGAGTACGCAACACTAGACACAATCACTCCAAAGAAATTACCCATCCTGACTTGCCCTGCAGTGCTTGACGGCGTTTTGCAGCATAAGGGCTTGCGCCTCCAGCGTGGCCTCCACCCATTGTTGTTGATGAAGAAGGGTTGCTCACTCGACTCAATCACGGATGCAGCTACTCTTTATACTGTCTGGTTCATCTCCATTATTGATTTCTCATGTCACGGGATAGGTTCCGAAAAAAACTCGATGGAGCCAAGCCTGGCAAAGGATCGAAATGGAGAACCTATCCGGGGTGCGGGGTGGTGCGGGGGATCCTGGCCGTCCACGCAACACATGAGAGGTAGGGTCCGGAACAAAATGATTATGGACTGGTTTGGATACATCCGAGATTACGGCAAACCCGGTTATGAATCCGTAAGATAAT
>QFEX01000786.1:0-12081 GCA_003316505.1 Suillus alpinus
AAGGTACTTGCGATCATCTTATTCATGGTATCGCCATCTCACAACCGAAATGTTTACTTTTCTGCAGTGGCAGCTCAAAACTACAACGAAATACACCTTCGTATCCACATCCCTCACGAATCCATTCTTCCGCGAAACTGGCGGACAACTGATTCCTCATCTCTATCCTTACCCCGAGCTCCCGCAGCTTGAATGTCATGTTGCGCCTCCATTCGCCGTCATAAACGCAGGGCCCAAGTGCAACAGAGATCAGATCGCTCAGATCGTTCTTGCTCGTTATCCGGAACAGACAGAAGAGTCTACTATGGCATCAGATGCCAAGGAACTTAAGCAACGACTTACACGCTTGTGTGATACTTGGGATCTTTTCATGAAACCGGATACGAAAGACGCAGCGAAGGCTTGGGGGAAGTCACATGCAAGGAATGAGTCAGTGAGTAGTAGGAAGCGAAAACAGAGTGACGCGGGTCAGACGGACAGATGTAGCACACGGTCGAAAACGCGCGCTGCGCATGGTGGTACGCACTAGTCTAATTTACCCAGAAATACGTCCCTGGATGATAATCAACGCAGGTGATTGCAAACGTGAACGGTCGCCCGACTCAAGTGGGGCCACTCTCACTGAGGATGCAGTCTCACATCTCGACAAGCGACAGAAGACGGTCGACTGGGAGGCGGGCATCAGACATTGGGTCGCGGAGTCGACCAGGGCCTCGTCCGTAGATCCGAACATTCCGCTTGATTTCGCCCTTGCTTAGTCACACTTCTTTTTATTTTTTTTCCATCTCGATACCGTTAACGCGGGTCCTTCGCTATCCTAATGCTGTTGACAGCATTGCGAATGTTTGACAGTGGACTTCGATGACCTTTTTACGGAGATTTTTATATTATTGTCAATTCCAATGCACATGTAATCCTTACGTTTTGTTGAACATAATCAAGCACAATTCTCAAACGGACGGGGCTCGCACTCATCGATATGATTTGCAGTCATTGATATATAATGGATGAGTGCGAGCTCGGGAGACTAAAGTTGTGGTCACTAGCTCTTCAAGACTGCACGACTGATATTGATACACGAGCATGCTACTCATCGAGATCTCCCGATCACTCCTGCAAACATACACATTGAAAATGTGCCCAAAGCCCGCCTTCCGCGTACCCACATCTCCAGCAATGGTCATTTCAGCCTGCTCTTGTACAATACTCTTCTCCATCCCATAGAATAGCAAAGAACGGAGCGAAGCTGCCATTCTGATCTAATAGGAGTGATCGCGGACGAGTAAGTGCTTGCCCTCAGGTGCTCGTGATTAGTCTTCCTCCTTCTCGCGTTATCTGTACGGATGGATCCATGCTGCCGAGAATGGGTTTCAGCAGTGAAATAAGATAATTGCGATGAGCCACCAATTTGAAGGAGGGAAGATAGGGACAGGATGAGATTCCGGATGACAATGGACGAAATGGTGCCAGCGTGTCCTTGGCGAGGTGCAGCCAATGCCTCGCCAGCCTGTACATCCCACACTCGAATCGACTGATCAGATGAACCGGACATGATGTGATTTCGCACACAGTGCATCATAGATTGTCTGCGAGAGCCTTTCAGAGCAGCACCATCCATCTTGCCCGAGAACTCGCTCACAAGGGTACAAGAGCGCGGAGAGGAGGTCGTGACGAGAACCGTGTTTGTCCCGCGTGTTGGCGGATCTGACGTGCGTTGAGCAAAAACAAAAAGTTCGGTCAATTAGAAGGAGAACACTTGGTCCTGGTGTTTCTACGAGGCATTCTACGCCCTTCCGTTCTCTCTGCTCAAGTCCAACCTCACCTTGACCTCCCGCTAACAACATCAGGTCTTCTATGTTTACTCTGGCAGGCAGCGTGGTAGACTCCAGGAGCCCGTGCCCGAGCTGACGCAGGTCTAGCTGAGCCTGGACCTCTGCCCGATTGGCACCTGGTGCATATGCAGTACTCTCCTCTCTCCTCTCTTCGGTCAGTGACAAACATGCCGCGAGTAATCTCTCCGGTCCTTCATACAAAAATTGTCAGGTGAGCAATAAACCATCGGGAATGCAAGGATCGCACCGTTCAATATCGAATGTTCGCTGAGCTACAACCCATCCAGTTGACATTCCAGGACGACCGCAAACTGGATTGATTTCAGGTGGGTTCTCGATGGCGCACCAGATGGCAACAATATTGTTCAACTCTCTGCTGGGAAATGGGTGGAGGGAGGAGCGTTTGACAAGGAGGGAAGAAGGAGGGAAGAAGGACGTGTTGAGCTCTGCCGAAACACAGCAGGATTCGGATGACGGACCGAGTGCGACGTACGAGACGTCAAACTAATATTGCGAGCGCAACAGAACTGTAGAACGGACGCGACGCAATGACGTCGGCCGAGATATCTCATATGCAAAGTGTCACTTCCTAGGATACTTTTATTTCTCTATCACTATGCTAACCTACTATAAAGCTACGAGATTTCCTCATGACCATCTCAGTCCGCTACCACGAGACTGAGATGTGAGTCGCTATTTTTCCCATCTCAGAAAAGAACTAATTTACCAGTAGATACATTTGTTTAAAGGTACAGCGCTAGTACTACGCGAGTCCGCTACCACGAGACTGAGATATACATTTGTTTAAAGCTCCTCCTCGTCTACCCTAAGCCTCTCATCACAATAGGTTATGAGCCCTGCTTCGACTATGGATACTGCACTCCCCAGCACCACATCTTCACTGTTCAACATCCCAAAACTCGCTGAAGACGGGTCCAATTGGATAACCTATAAGGAAAGAACGTTAACGGCAATAGGTGCAAGAGGTCTGATGCGCTATACTGATGGTCGAGCCACAAAACCCATTCAATTCACGATCGATGCCAAGACGAAGGTCGTAACGAAGCCGGATGGCTCGACACCTATGCAGATCGAGATAGACGAGTTAGATAAGAAGCTAGACGAATACTACCAGAAAGACTCACTGGTAAAGCAACAAATCTTCAGCACGATTACGGATCGTCTCCTACTTCGCGTCCAGAAGCTCGAAGGCGCTTGCGCCGTCTGGGCAGAAGTCTGCAAGATTCATGAAGGCAAAACTGAACTTGTACAGATAGACTTACGACGCCGACTCCAGGAGATGAGGTGTGAGGAAGGTGGTGATCTAAAGGCTCATTTCGCAGAACAGCTCTGACTTCGAGAGTCGTTAGCTGGTATGGGCGCGGCCCTTGACGAACGCGATTTCTTCACCATTATCCTAGGCTCACTGCCAGAATCCTATCGTCCTCTCGTATCGTCAATTAATGCCGCTGCTAAAATAGCGAAACAGCCT
This sequence comes from Suillus alpinus, assembly GCA_003316505.1. NCBI lineage: Eukaryota > Fungi > Basidiomycota > Agaricomycetes > Boletales > Suillaceae > Suillus > Suillus alpinus. The sequence goes on from QFEX01000786.1 coordinate 3,325, forward strand.
CTTACCACCCACGAGCTCATTGGCATCATCTCTGAGGAATACGAGCACCGTCAGATCACTGACCGTCGTGCCAGTAAGAAAACTGGAAACTCTGCACTAATGGTTAAGTCCAGTGGCGGGAAGAGTCGCAAACCCGCAGCAACAAACCAGACCAATCCTGAAGTCACATGCTTCAATTGTGATAGGAAGGGACATTACAAGATGGATTGTTGGCGCCCTGGAGGTGGGAAGGAAGGCCAAGGCCTGAATCAGCGCCAGAGGAAAGGAGGACATGCAGCAAAAGAAACGGTGAATGCAGTATCCTCTACTCCCGACCCTGAATCCACGTATGCCTTCGTTACATCAGATCTTGCCGGCATTGCGGGGCAGATGAACATACCTGTTGAGCGCCGTGGAGCTATTATAGACTCCGGCACCACTTCGCATTTTTGCCCTGACCGTTCAAAGTTCTTCAACTTCGTAGCCATAGAGCCCCAGGATGTCCACACTGCTGATGGGTCTGCCGTTAGCGCGATTGGATGAGGCGATGTCAAGATCGAATTGCCAAATGGCAAGGAACATACCTCTGTTACCCTACGAGACGCATTATACGTGCCCAGGATGGCATTTACGCTCATATTGACCCGCCATATCACTGCAGGCGGCCTAGCCGTTCATTTCGAGGACAAGATCTGCAAGATCTTATCCCAGGGTCCAAAATGTGCTGTTATCGCGACTATCCCACAGGTAGAGGGTCTGTACAGTGTGGTGGCACGCAGTAAGCATCATGCGAATGTTGCGCAAGGAAGACTCACCGTCTGCGAACTTCATTGCATGCTGGGCCACGTCTTGCAAATGGCGGTCCTTGAGGCCGTAAAGAAAGGCCTGGTGGAAGGCGTTGAGCTAGACTCCGCTTCAAAGCCAGAGTTCTGCGATACGTGCGCCAAGGCCAAGGCAACACGTAAACCATTTCCCAAAGAGTCCGAGACGCGAGCGAAGTCCTATGGCGAAGTTGTCCATACAGATTTGTGGGGTCCCGCGAGGACTGCAAGCCTTGGTGGCAGTCTGTACTACATGACCTTCACGGACGATTTTAGCTGCCAAACGAGGGTAGATTTCCTCGCGAACAAGAGTGATGCACTTACCTCATACAAGCATTACGAGGCTTGGCTTTTACGCCAGCGTGACAGCACCCGTGTCAAGAAGCTGCGCTCTGACAGGGGCGGGGAGTACCTGAGTAGGGAGTTTGATGAGTATCTGCAGGGGCAGGGAGTAGAAAGGCAACTTACTGTCCATGATTCACCACAGCAGAACGGCGTTGCCAAACGCCTGAATCGGACGCTGGTTGAACACGTTAGGGCTATGTTAATTGCCCGCGATCTCCCGAAGTTCCTCTGGAGCGAAGCTATCAACTACGCGACTTGGTTAAAGAATCGCTTACCCTCCCACACTATTCCCGAGCACACTCCATTCAAACTCGTCCATGGTCGGCGTCCATCCTTGGCACAGGCCCATGAATTTGGGTGCCCGGCATACGTTCACATTGCCGATGCAGGCAAGTTAGATGCGAGAGCCGAAGAAGCTGTCTTTGTCGGCGTTGACGAGCAGAGCAAGGCCTATCAGATCTATTGGCCCGCCAAGCGAAGGGTGTCAGTTGAGCTAAATGTCAGTTTTGCACCCACGGACGTGAGTGTGGCAGCAGACGTACCAGATGAGGGGGAGTCCAGACTACCAGGTCCAAATGGCATCCAGACTGTCTCCTCCCACCCTCAACCGATGAGTCTTCCAGCGCCATCACCAATCACCCCAGCTCCTCGCGAGACACGAACAAGGCCACCAATTGGGTACTACTCCGCGCTAGAGCAGGGTGAAAGAGCTGCAATAGCCGTGACACGTCTACAAGCAGAAGAATTAGACTTGATAGATGAAGAAAATCTGTACCTTGCAATGGCCGCAGTCCAACCGGAGCCGAGTTTGAGACAAGCGTTGAATGGACCGGATGGAGCTGAGTGGCAAGAGGCAGTGGATTACGAGATTAGTCAGCTTGAGAAGCTGGGCACGTGGGAAGTAATTGACCCACCTCGAGGCGCTAACATAATCCCGTGTCATTTCGTCTTAGCGACAAAATGTGGTCCTGACGGCCAGAAATTGAAGCTGCGAGTGCGCCTCGTGGCGAATGGCCAATGTCAGCAACATGGAGTTGACTATTTTGACACGTTCGCACCCACCTCAAACATGTCCACGATTCGAACCGTCCTCACTATGGCAGCTCAAAAGGACTGGGAGGTCCACCAGATAGATATCAAAAGTGCCTACCTCTATGCTGATGTCCAAGAAGAAATCTTCATGCGGGCACCACCGGGGTATTTGAGGGAAGGACAGGAGGGAAAGGTGCTGAAGTTGAGGAGAAGTTTGCCGGGGCTGAAGCAGGCTGGTTTCGAGTGGGCAGAGGAATTAGCGGGGGTATTCAAGAAGTTGGACTTTGCACGCTCACAGGTTGATCAAGCCGTTTATTTCAAGTGCACTCCCAACGAACACATGGTCATCACGGTATCGGTGGACAACATGGTCGTAACCGCTAACCACGTATCCCACATCCAACACTTCAAAACTCAATTGTGCCAACATTTCGAAATCACCGACCTAGGCGAGCTAAACTGGCTCCTGGGACTCAAAGTAGTTCGAGATCAGCCCGCACGAACCATCACTCTCTCTCAGAACGCCTACGTTAACACCATCCTCGAACGATTCTACCTCACCGACGCTAAGAGCACACAGACACCCATGGACCAGTCAGCTGTCCTGTCAATTGACCAATCCCCAGCCACCCTAGCTGAACACGAGGCAATGTGGGAGGTACCGTATCAGTGTGGAATCGGTTCCTTGATGTATGCGGCCACGAGCACCCACCCGGACATAGTGTTCTCGGTTGCTACCCTCTCCCAATTCATGCGGAACCCTGGTAAGCCCCATTGGGAGGCTACCAAGCGAGTTCTACACTACCTAAAGGGCACAGCAGGCTTTGGTCTCACTCTCGGGGGAACAGAAGGAGATCTGGAGGCCTATGTCGACGCAGATTGGGCTTCGCAACCGCATAGGCATTCCGTCTCAGGATATATCATCCTGCTCAACGGCGGACTGGTCGCTTGGAGCGCTAGGAAACAGCCTATCATTGCCCTATCGACGGCGGAAGCTGAGTACATCGCTATCACTACAGTAGTGCGCGAAATCCTTTATCTCCAGCTTCTCATCAACGAACTCTATCATCCAGTTGACCTCCCCACTCCAGTCTACTGTGACAACCAAGCCGCTATAGCTCTGGCGTCCAATGCCAAGTTCCACAGCCGCACGAAACATATCGACATATGTTTTCACTTCATACGCGAGCATGTCCAGAACGGCACCTTCAACCTCCTATACTGCCCCATGGAGGAAAATGTTGCCAACGCATTCACTAAGCCTCTCCCGCGTCCATGTCATCAGAAGCTGAGAGCTTTGATGAACCTGGGTTCCGCTCGAGGGGGAGTGTTGAGCTCTGCCTCAACACAGCAGGATTTGGATGACGGACCGAGTGCGACGTACGAGACATTGTCGATCTTCGTTGTTGGCCTGCTGAAATCCTCAACAAAACAACAAACCAAAACAACGCTACTCGTCAGCGGTCCTTGTGCTTAGAAGCGCTGGGTAAGTAGTTGTTATAAAGGGGTGGACCGATCCTTGTAGTGCTCTCAACAATTCGGGTGTTGAGGTTTTCGAGCGTGGGAAAGTTGGGTAAGATGAGCACTACTAAGTCTGAAAAGACCTAGCAGGTTGGAGGGTGAAGAAGGAATAGCACTGCACACGGTGCAGCAAGACTGGAATGAATACGAATAAACTCGAGGAATATGACAGTGTTCCAGGTGAACACAGTCCAGGAATGACGTAGGGAGACTGAAAAATGCGAAGCTTATCTGAAGCTTCAGAGGGAACTGGACATGGAATGTGAACTTGGAAGATGGGAAGTTGGGAAGTTATATTTTCTGTAGCTAAGTACAGGGGTTTATATAGGTTTCAGTAGTTTGCGTACAACTGCGTATGCAAAACTGTGTTCCAGACATAAGAGGGAGAAAATGATGGGGGTAAGGAAGGTCATAGAAGGTCATGGAAGGATAGGAGCTGCGCTTCAGGGGCCATTTCAAAGCATAAACAAAAAATAGAACAGAATGAATAATAAGGTTGAGAATGAGTCATAGGTAAAGGGGGATGATAAATCAAAGCAGTGACCATTACACACCATGACAAATGATGATAAATCTTCCTCAGTCAGCATTACCAATTCGCTTGATAAGCATGACACATAAGCTGTGCAAGCATGAAAGTGCTGTGCAGGGATGATCCAAGAGATATGACAGAGCAGATGCGGCTGTGGGGGGATAATAATAGAGCTGCGCGAGGCTGTGCTGCAAAGATGGCATGATGGTCCAATGCTCTGCTGTAGAGATGTCATGTGGTTGGATGTTGGAATGATGACATGCAGCGATCATAGGGTATATACAGTCTGTGAGACCCTTCCCCAGCACGATAAGGGATGGTCATCTGCATAGGTTGGCTGAAGTGATTTGATCTCTTGGATGATGTTGGTTGAGCATAGTCGTCATGGTGGTGAGGATCGAGTGGATAATGGCATGTGATGAATGGTGGATGAAGTTGTTGAAGAGGATTGGGGGAATGATAGGGAAATAGGACGTATAACTCGAGGATTTCGAAGATTTTGCACAAATTGGCAAGATCTGGCTGAGCATCAAGGATTTCTGAGAGCATTGTGGTCGAAGATGGGAGGGCATTGGAGTGTGGGAATGGGGGAAAAGTGAATCGGTGTAGTGATTACTTATTCTGTGGGCTTGTAGAGGGTAGTTTTACTTAGTTTATATGTCCGCACTTTTGGTGCTTACATAAGACAATCAATCCTTCACCAGTTACCACTATGAGTCCAAGTGACCAGTTCTTAGCATGACATTCCTCTCTCTCTGAGTCCAGAGCCTAGTCCAGAAACCCTTCAGGGTCTTACACTGTCCTACCAGACATAGCAGCTAGGCAGCAAGACCCAACACCTTCTGCACACCAGCAGATTTGTTGTACCCCACATCGGCCATGTTGAACGCAGGATGCCGTAAGAATGCGGAATGCCGTAATATTGAGGAAAAAGCTCGAAAAACTCGAAAATCACGAAAATTCAGGGAAATGAAAGAAGAGTGACGTAAGGAGTGATATGGGGAATAGAAGGTCGACATAAAAAGCCATGATCTCGCTACCAAACACTTTTGGTGCGTGACAACGTCAAACTAATATTGCGAGCGCAACAGAACTGTAGAATGGATGCGACGCAATGACGTCGGCCGAGATATCTCATATGCAAAGTGTCACTTCCTAGGATACTTTTATTTCTCTATCACTATGCTAACCTACTATAAAGCTACGAGATTTCCTCATGACCATCTCAGTCCGCTACCACGAGACTGAGATGTGAGTCGCTATTTTTCCTGTCTCAGAAAAGAGCTAATATACCAGTAGATACATTTGTTTAAAGGTACAGCGCTAGTACTACGCGAGTCCACCACCACGAGACTGAGATATACATTTGTTTAAAGCTCCTCCTCGTCTACCCTAAGCCTCTCATCGCAATAGGACGCACACCAACTGAAGCCACATACGTGTGCAAGAACAAGTAGAAACACTCGGGCAAGACGGTCCCTTGTGAACTCTCCAGAAGCATACCAAAGGTACGTCGTGCAGCATCAGGAGTAGGCGTCAAGGTTATACTCGGCTGTCTCCCGTGTCTCCCGAACGCTGAGAATTCGGAAGATGTAGGGGAGGGCGTGGATGTGTGCAATATTGGGGGATGTTGAGCATGGGGACTGAGGGGTGGTGACTGTGTGGGTGGTGGATTTGGGCGTAGCCTTGGCTATGGGTGTGAGAGGAGTGAGAATGCGAGGGGGAGTGTGTATGCGAGTGTGAGTGCGAGGGGGATGGGGATGGGGATGGGGGTGAGGTGATGAAGATGTTTGGACTGTGTTCGCTTGGGATCGGGCTTGGAGGGACGGGTGAGGGGGAGGGGCTCAGTGTGTTCAAGGTGTTGAGTTCTTGGATTAGTGTCGGTGATACTGTGTGCGTGGGTTAGTACATGGTAGTGCACAAAAAGGGGAAAGGGAAGCGCACCAGACCCGATCGCATCACATAATGTCCTCACAATCCCAGTCAATCTCTCCACTTTCTGTCGTTAGCAATGCATCTCAGTGTTGTACATCTCACAAAGAAATGTGACCGCACCATCTGCAGTGGTAAGGTCAAAATATTTCTTGGCAATGGATACACTCCCCATAGATAACGGCGGAGTGTGTCAAGGAGTGCAAGTGCCGTGAGGTAGAGACGACTGTTGAGGTCAGTAGGCGTGCCTGGGAGTGGAGTAACTTCAATACACAGTGCCGGTTGTGCAAAGGTTGAATCTGAGGTTGTGGTGAGGTTGGAAGGGATGAATCGGAAAGCAAGATGTGACACCGTAGGCTAATCTCTGAGCACAAGATCAGTGGCGAATTGTACTCCAGGTGATGAATCAATTGCGACACAGCTGTCTTGAACTGTTGGAGTAGTATCAACACAACGGAAATCACATAAGGATTTTGTGCACGCAGCAATTCAAGCGGAACATCTGCAGGACAGCTAACCAATGATTGGAACTTGAAGTGCAAAGGATTGGATTCATTGGAATCTGAATCGTGCAGTGGAGGTACATCATGATGAAGTGGGTGAACATCACATGACGAAGGTTGGTCGTTGAACTGAGGGTGCTGTAGCGGGGCTAGCCATACTTAAGCTTCAGAGACGCCATATACTTCAACATATACTTCAGAGACGCCATACTGTTTCTTAAATCGAACCACGTGACTGTTCAGTTTCCCTTAATATGCTATTAGTATTACCAGTAACTACCGCTGTCATGCATGAAACGAAGATCATACATTGACATAAAATAGGATAAGGGTATCCTAGTCTAAAAGCTTTGACTTTAGACTAATTACTCTATGTTGAGGCAAGAGAAGTAAAAAGTGGCAGAAAGCTCGAGTTCTGTTTACTTTTGTTTACATTTATCTTTGTTGACTTTCTTGCTTCTATTTCTTTTGTTCTTTTTATTTGTACATATTATATGAGCCTCAGCCACAATCTGAGCTTACATAACATGGAATTAACCCTAGGAAAGTCATGTGACTACTGCAATGAGTCATTTGATCATGGATGATCGTGGATGATGTCATAGCTCCACAATGACATCATCTAGCTCCACAATGATGTCATTTAGCTCCACTTTACTCCACAGTGATGTCATTCAGCTCCACAGTGATGTCATTTGGTGCAAATGAGTCAGAATGAGTCATTTTCCTCCTTTGGTGTTCTTTCCACTCCAATTCTGCATTTTATGCTACAACTACCTTATTTCTTCCATGATTTGTGTTTCTTTTCCTTTTCTTGGTACTATACAGTTCCTGGGATTTTTCCCACACTAAATGTATATAAGGAGACCCAATTCTCACTGGAGAAATAGGATTTCCCACTTCACATCTGTCACAACCTGACCACTCTGAAGTGCAGGCCCAGTCTTGGCCTTGAAACCAACTACTCTACTACACTAAGACTTGTTATAGTCTTAGTCTTGTATATTCTTTCACCTTTGTTAGGCTCATTTAGTCAGCCTAGCCACTTTGTCTAGTCCTTTGTTGGTCTAGATCAGTACATTCTTGCTTTGATTAAGTCAGCAAGGATTTGTCTGGGAAAAGCTTAGTCAGCATCCCATACAACACACAGGTTTTGTCCAAGGGTTATTTTGGACAAACTGTCTAGTCAGCAAGGATTTGTCTGGGAAAAGCTTAGTCAGCATCCCATTCAACATATATATTTGTCCAAGGGTTATTCGGACAATCTATCTACAAGTCATATCTTGCTTTGATTTAGTCAGCAAGGACTTGTCTGGGAAAAGCTTAGTCAGCTTCCCAAAGTACACAAGCCAGGACCTTTTGTTCTGTATCAAAGGTCCACAGTTCATCAAAGGATCCACACACTTCATCCAAGTGTTGTGTAACGCATCCACCCATACATTTGTCCAAGGATCATTCGGACAAATCATCATCAACGTAGTCTAGTCCACCTATTCTACGCAGTTCATCATATCAGGCCTATCGTCCAGGCCTATCAAGGCAGCCAATCGCCAAACCCCTTTCTAAAACCAACAACCGACTGTATAGTTGAGCCTCCCACGAACAACACGTTATCAACAGAGAAAACTAGAAAATACGTTGACCATGTACTTGAGGAGTTGGCAACTTCTGTCTTATCAAAGTGTAGTTGTGTTGTCACTGCATCTTTACACAAAAACATATAAGACCCTCAAGTAGTAAGACACCGCACCGTCCAAGCACCGTCCATTGTTTATCTCGAACTCGAGTCTCTTGGCTACTACCACATTGCTCTTCGATCTTGTCTCATTACTTCCGTTTGAACTGACTTAGTGTTTCATGCCGAAACTCGGCGTGTCTCCAAACCAAATCTCGGACTCGGGTCTCTTGGCTACTCACATTGCTCTTCGATCTTGTCTCGTTCCTTCCCATCCTGTCATATACCGGACACAGGACCCCCTGAATCAGTACCCAATCATACCCCATCTGTCCTGATCACAATCTCCGGACCTCTGGAAGGTAGCCTAGCTACGCCTTTACCCTATCCCTACCCCTCAGCAGGATAGCCCTGCAT
>QFEX01000789.1:1288-15143 GCA_003316505.1 Suillus alpinus
GTGGATGTACTTGAGAAGGTCCACTCTAGTCCCGTTTAAACATTTCGGGTGGGGCCGGCGTTCGCGGGAGTCGTATTCAGCGCCCTTGACAGCGACCTGGGACAACTTCTCCCAAGTTCCTTCAAACGATCCAGCAACTGTTAAAGAAATCAGAGAACAATGGATGAAATTAGAGATCGAAATGCTAACAGTGATCTTGACTCATTAACGATGACTTATATCACAGAATGTGAAATGGCACTAGTTTGGGGAAGTAGTAATACTGCTTGGGTTCGACGGTACCTGTGGGTAGGAATCATGTGGGTGAGTTGCCTTGAGGAACGACATAATACCACGAACACGTCAATATAGCCTTGAAGTCTTGGAAACTTTGCTTAGGTTGCGCCAACGATGTTTTGGTGTCAGGTGGTCTAGTAAGTGTGTTCAATGGTAACGAGCTGGGGCCAGGACAGCGAAATGATCAACTTCAAGTCGAAGTTGTGGAAGGGTGGCTATTCCAGCGAATATCAGTGCCAGTACTTGAAGCTGTGCGATACACAGCTGCAAGTTGACGCCAGTCGATTCCAAGTTTATAGATAGGCGTGCCGGTCCGCCGGAGGCAAATGGTTGTGGCAAAGTTGGTTCAGCATTTTCTAGAAGTAGTGTGTGCAGGAGTAATAGTAATCGACTCACGACTCACTGAGACACTCGGAAAATCAAGCTTCAAGTTACGCTGGCATCAGATCAGCAAGAACGGTGTAACAAAGTTCGCATGATTGTGTGATTCCAACTTGTGTGCGGAGGGCGCGGGCCGCCCGAGTGAACGGTGCATCATAGCGCATTTCAGCATCAGGTGCGTGGTTGTGTCGCAATTGGATCAAGGGCAATGGGCATGTCATACTACGGATCAAAGTCTTTCTGGTTCGATTACACCATATCAAGAGTCGAAACATTCTTGAGCGTCTTGTGAAATAATTGCTCAAATATTCCGCTGCTCGAGATCGTCGCCTATACTAACAGCGCCACTTTTGGTAAGGATAATATAGAGCTGCTGTCGGTACTCCTGCTGTATGTTCGGATCATTGTCTGTTGTTTCTCAGCTGATTTTCGACAGGCAGTCGCCCTTGCTGCTTTGTTGGATTTGCGGCACCGTATAACGAAAGCTCAAAAATGATGACTTCAGCGTATGTGCGAGTTCAAAATTTTATTATTTGGTTATGTACCGTATATGTCATTTTTTTGTGGTCTAAACTTGGACTTGTCCCAAACTTTTCCTTTGCTCTGTTATTCTCACCAAGCTTCGGAAGCTCGCGGGTTCGATTGTTTGCTCGCAAGAGATCGGAAACGTATTGAGTCTTGAGAGGGGATTGACACGTTCATGCGATTGACACGCTGTTCTTGTTGGATGCCGTCTGCGACAAATTTGCGCCTTGATTATCATCATGTGAGCAATTTTGTCTCTTACGGTCATATCTCTGTTCAAGAAATAAATTACAGTGGGTGCATTTCGATGGTGCCGCTGGTTGGCACGAGCACAGTTGTTTTTGGAAATGCCGCCAGAGCCAACATCTTTGCAAAACTCATTATGACGTGGACGGTGTAACTTTGACACCAGTACGTACCTATCAAAACACCATATTGTGGGTGTGAATAAGGTAGGAACAGGTGTGAAGGGTGTGCTACTGACGTCTGCGAGCCGGGACAGCGCGACGTCAAATTCAAGCCTCGATGTCCGTATAGTGGGCCCGCGGGACCGAGCTTACAATGTTCAGCACTTGCCAATGCCCATGGCCCAGAATTCGAAGCGTCCGATCCAGACGCCGATACGATTGCCAGGGGTCGAGGACCGTCGAGCCTTGACTACGGATTAGGGGCGAGTATACCAGTATCCGAGTAGACATGAGAAAGGCTGCCGTCAAGCTTTCAAGTTTGGCCCGGGATGATAGACATTGGCAGTGACGGATGCGTAATGCGCGTTCGCAAGAAGGCACAAAGTATTTATATATATAGATTTTATGACCATTCAAATTGTGGTTAACCGATAGACACTGGCTCCTAGATTGGCATAGTCTTGCTGAGCTTGTGTTGGTACCTTCATGGACGCCGCAATCTCCGCGCACAATAAACAGGTTCTGGATGTGAGGAATGCTCCTGGTGTACAGAGCAATATTTTTAATGCCCTGCAATAATACACCAACCTAGGCCTTGACCGTCTCAGGACTCCGGGCCCGATGCGGTGATAATTGATAGACGCTGGATTTGAAAAGGGCTGCGAAGGAGTGCGAAGGTCGGTAGAAGGAGATGGCAACAATGTTCTTTGTCGGTGCTAGGTTACAGAGCATAAGTAACTGCAGGCACCGAAGCGGAAATTATAGTTTATGTGCGGGAGCAAGTCGTGTGTCTGACAGGGGTTTATGTTTATCCCGTTTGACGGTCTTACGGGGTCTCGGACCCGGAGCACTGCTGCATTGGAGGTACTCTCGTCACCTTTGCTATTTTCTTCAGCGCTTGTTCCTGCGTTCTATCAAGTCGACGACGACAACGACAACGAACGACGTCAGCGACAGCGACAGCGACGAGCTCATTTTACTGACTACTTAGATTCTACTCGGAGGCCTCCTTATGATGGACCCGAGTAGTAGCGGTGAGCACCTCGCACAAGCAGTTGGCCCGTGAGTCCTTCTTCATCCTCTTCCATATCACAGCCCTTACTTTTTTAAAATATCCCAACAGACAAGTTCGCTCTCGTGTTACCGTTGTTTGCGCAGAGGTCTGTGCCAATTATCTTGTTGTGCTAACTAATTCACCTGTCTTATTAGTGCAAACGCCTTAAACTGAAATGTGATCGCCGAGCCCCATGTGGTTCTTGTACAAAGCGCGATACTGTCGCTAGATGTATATACTCCCCTGCTGCCGCTGAGAAAGTGTCCGTTCATGCCTCCCTTCTTCTCTTGCCAAATTTGATTCCTCCGTTTCAATAGTGACCTTCACTCACTCAACAACAGACTCATAGCAGTTGAGTCCCAGCTCGCTCAAATATCCGCACCAGGTGCCCGTTTTCCTTCTTCCTCATCATCATCTACAACCATACAATTACCCATCCACGCCATCAACTCTTACCACCCACACGAACCCACCATGGACGATATTACCGCTATCTGGTGGGAAGAGATTGACATCCCACAGCCGCTACCAGCACAATCATCGAGTTCCAACGCACAGGAGGGATATATTAAATCTGAACCGGCATCTCATTCCTCTCTCCTCCTACCCTCTTCAAATCCCCCGTCATCCCTCCCTCTTCCGCTCCTACTGCCCCCAATTTCCTGCTACTACGCCCCACACCCGTCCTCATCCTCTCCACCCCTCTTCATGAAATCCCTCCTCTCCCACCTCCCATTCGCCCCACGCCGCCGCACCCGCCTATACGAACACGCAGAAGAAGCCCTCAGGATGATCCCCGGGCCTTGTTTCAGCTGGCGCGTCTGGAAAGAGCGCGCGGAGGGCATATGGAGGTGGGTAGAGAGTGAGAGCGCATCATGTTCAACAAACGACTCCTCAGACGAGCCATCCCGTCCAAGTACGTCATCAACAAACATGAACGCCACAAATGCTCCCTCCCGTACATCCACAGACACGAGTAAAGCAGACACAGCCCGCTCCATCTTTTTCGGCCCACCATCTGCCCCTCCACCTTCGCCTCCGTCTTCGCAAAAGACTCTAACCCAGACCTCAGGTAGGGCCCTTGCTCCATCCCTTCCCTTGTTCGCATCTGTTTCGGGCGCTTTCGCACTTGCATTATTGGTTGAAGAGAGCGCTGCCCTCCACAGCTCCAGCCCCACTCACTGCGGAGCTCCTTCTGAACTGATAGGACCTGAAAGGGCCGTACACAACGACAGGACGGGTACCTCACTAGGGCCAAAGAAGTCCAGGAAAGATCCGTCACCGAAAGAGAACCTCACATCCCCTGCACTTCTTCATGCGTTGTCGCGGCAAGCGCTCTGCGTGTGGGAGGGTGGCGTGGCCCTGTCCGGATCAGGGTCAAATTCGAATAGTGCACATGCGAGCGAGTACGACTTGGATTATGTATCTGCGATTGTGCTCGGCGTGCTGTTTGTAGTTCTTTGCGATAAAGGATGTACGACGGAGAGACATGGACAAGTAAGTGCTGCGGGTAATACGAAGGAGGGATGGATTTTGGGAGAGGTGAGTAGCATATTCCGCTCGTTTACCATCTTTTGCGACCTACGGGAGATCGGAGCGGACATGCAACGTTTTGATGGAAGTTGCCCACGGAGCCTTTCAACTTTGCTTCTCTGCTCTGGAACCGGCCTCTACGATCCGTAGATCCTTCACATTCCATTGTGATCGTCGTGATCGTTCCTTTTCTGGGTGTTGACTTTCCTGTGCGATCGCTGTCGTCGCGTTTCAACTTTAATGTTCATACATTTTAAATGTGCCGTCTTCTTGTCTATGTATTTCTGCCTCGTTCTTGCTGCATTTGGCTTTGCCGTCCCCACCATGTCTCCACAACTTCCCCTTCCCCTTTCCGCACTTCTGTTCCAACCCAATGCATAACGAAATTCCAACTCACTCCTCCCCCCACAGATCGGCAAACTCGTCAACGTCGCACGTGTGATGAGTCTCGACGTCGACCCTGATCTTACACCTGGCAGGTATGGCCTGTATGAGAGCGAGGCGCGCCGGCGGGCATGGTGGGATGTTTGGTGGTGGGATGCGTGAGTTGCGTTTTGTCACGAATAGCATCTTCCAATTCATCAGAATGCGTCGTTAATTTCGTTTCTCCTCAGATATACGTCCACTCTATCTTCACGTGCTCCGCTCATCCCCTTGCACGCGTTCAGCACTCGCCTACCGCTTGACGTTGATGAGGAAGTGTTTACGTTTGCGTGTACGTCTGCACCTCTCCTCAGCCCGACGGGCAAAGAGGGCGTGGGAAGGTGGTTTGGGATGAGAGTAAGGTCAGCGATATCTACCTGCCCATTCACCTCTGCGAGTCGCTGATTTTTTTTTACCGCTCTATCAACACAGACTCGCACAGCTCGTTAAAGACATCAATTCTCGCACCTCCTTGCTATCCTCCCTCGAACATCCCTCAGTCCTATTATCCATCGAGCACGCATCCCAATGCGAGACCGAGATAAAACAATGGCTATTGGACCTCCCACCCGCGTTTCGGATGGAGAGCGAGGGGATAGGCGAGGAGTCTTGCATGCCGCCTCACCATTCCATGGCGCTGTCATCCAACGCAAGTCATGGTGGCACACCACCGACGCTCCTGGCTCAGCGTCTCGACATATTGATGACGACACATAGACTGGCTATGGGGTTGTACCTCCCGTCTTTACGTCCTCATTCGTCTTCGTCATCCCAATCTGACTCCCACTCTAACGCGAGACATGAAGCTAGCCCGCAGACACATCAAGCACGTGTAGGCGCGCTCACAGCGGCGCATGGACTGCTCAGAGCTGCGAGACATTTTGTCGAACTTGCCTGTGCGCGGCCTGATTTGGTGCGGAGGAAGGATGGGCTTGGGTTGAGTCTTTGTTGCGGTCTCGTCTGTGATGTTCATTCAGGTATACGATTTGCATCCCGTTTCGCTTCAGTTTTCTGATCTCGTGATAGGATTTGGCCGGGGAGTAGAAATGGGGTATTCGAAAGCGTTGTTCGACGCCTCTGTCGTCTGCGCTACCAGTGCTCTCCGTGATCCAGGGGCCGTGTGGGCGCGTACCGCTGTCGAGGATGCTAAGATGGGCCTTGGACTGCTTCGCGAGCTACGAGATTTCTGTCCTGCGCTGGATGTGAGCGTGCTGGAGGCACTCATCCGAAAACTCGATTCGGGGGGTTCAGACACTGGGAGTAAGAGGAAGAGAGAGGGGTGGGATGAAGGTGATGGCCGGGATGCTGTTCCTATTCCTAGTGGTTCAGGTGCGGGTGGTAATGGCGAGGAGAGTGTTTCTCTCGTCCCTGTCCCTGTCGTTTCTGCCCAGGAACTCAAGCTATGCTCTCCATCTCACGTTGATTCCAATCTCCATGCTGTCCCAAACGCCTCCTTCACGAATGACGCCAGCAAGGATAATTCAGCCTCAGAACCAAGACGGACATATCCCGCACTTGTCATCCCCTCAAAGTTCCCTCCTCGGAAGGACCGCGTGAGAGATCGAGAATTGTTGAAGGACGGCCATCATGATCGTGATCGGGAGCGGGGGGACAAAGACAAAGACCGCTCACGGGAGAAAGAAAAGAAGAAGACCTCGTACCCGCCCGTTGGGTTCCGCGTGCGTCCTGGAAAGGAATCGTCTCCGCTTGCTAGGGTACGGACTGCGAGTGTTGGAGCGCCTACAACGACAACAATAACACAGGGGATGGCTAGTCAATCGGCGCCGATGTCTAGTCAATCGATGTCTGCAACCCAGCTCTCCGTGATGTCGCAGCCACCTTCCGCGGTTCCCCTCCAGCCGCCTTCCCTCGCCTCAACGCCCATTGATCGGCCTTCTTATCATTCCACGCCTACGCCTATGTCGCAAGAAGGCGGGGTCGATTTCTCATTACCTTTTGGGGCTGCTTACGAGCCTCAGCCTCAGGTGTGTTTCCCATCCTTTTTTTTTTACACATTCGCTCATCCGCTCACCACAATTCTAGCCTGCACAAAAATTCACCCCCTATGACTACGCCAGCTCCTCCGCTTCACCGTTTTCATATCCGGACACGCCTCAATATGCGCAGTTCAGTGTCCCCCCCTCCACGCCAACATCGTTTGCTCCTCCGTCCCAATTACCCCATTACTCAGGACCTGCCCCGCAATCGCAACCATCTTTCCCTGCACAAATACAAACACCGCAATATCCTCCATCTCAAGCGCCCTATAGCGAGCACCCTCTTCCGTCTCAACAGCAGCAACAGTCGAGTCGTTTCAGCTTTGGCCCGCAGTACCCTGAAACTGGGCTTGTGGGAGAGTATTATGGATCGCAGGAGAAGCAGCCCGCTCAACGGCAGGGATATCCAGAAGATTATTCTGGGGAGCAGCAAGGGGCGTATGGGGTCAAATCATCGATAGACCAGCACCTCGCGCAACAACAGGGGTACGCGGGAGAACAGCAAGGATATGTGGAGCAGACGTGGACTCGGGGGAGCGATGGCGCGTATTGGAGCTCGTATCCCGCGCAGTCTCAACCGCGTTATCCGGAGTGATCTGATCGTCTCTTCTTCTCCTCTCCTCTCTTCCCTACTCTTTCCTCCACTTCATAAACAATACGCTCGTTATGACCGCCATGCCTTCATGTCGCTCCTTGTCAAGTCATGCCCTCGTCATCGCTTTTTGTACGTCTACGTTACTCATCGTATCTGCTGTTTTTCACTATCGTATCTTCCTGGAATTTATCATTAGCTATCTAGCTGCTGCCTTTATGATGTCTCCCGTAACAGCTCTTGCTTATTCCTTTGCAGTTATCTCTGCTTATCTTGTCTATTCGTTGTGTCCTCTCATCCATCTCTATCTCTATCTGTGTACACATCACGCCGCTCTGATTAATGGCTGGAATTACTGTCTTTTCGATTCAGTGTATTTTTGTTTCTTTCGTGTATTTCTTTAAATTTACTGTCTATACACGAGCATCGTCATTACAAACATAGAATCACTTTTGTTTGTCTCCTCGCTTCTTTTATAGGCATAAGTGAATCCTGTGGTTCTCAATGCTTTGAGTCTGGGGGGTTGCATGCAGATCTGATCATCTACTGTCAGCACATCGACAATATCACAGCCGAAAGACGCTGCGCGTCGCGTTCGTATAGTTTCATGCACAGAAAGATGCGAAACGCCGAACATTTGATAGTGTCACATACTAGTACATGGAAACTAATGCAAAGGAATTCGATACCAACTTCCTTCTTTCCTTACAAAATTTTATTCCCCCATCGCAATTTAATAGAAACCTAACTCATCGCAGTCGAGTCCCAGCTCGCTTAAATAACCCCCAGGTGCCCGTTTTCATCTTCCTCTACAGCCTTCCAAATACCCTACCGCACCGCCAATTCGTACTACCCAAACGAACCCGCTATGGACGCTATTACACCTCTCCCCCACCACGCACGCACCCCAGCGGTATCTACTCAATGTATACAAACACACATTTGGACACCTTGCAGCGGCCGCGGTGAAATCGCCGTGGAGCGCAAGATTCGTCAACGTTGACTCTTCCACAACTGCCGAGGAAGGAACAGCGACGCGAAGATGCCTATACAGACCAGGGCAATCATATAATAGTAGATGACCCATGCGTGGTGGGAATTCTTGATAGATAGCGAGAACGCGGACGTCGCGGATGCAGGACCAATGGCTCGCACGATCGAAACGCCCAGCTGAGCAATCCCACTCGTTGCACCAAAGGACGCTTGGTTCGGAGACGCTGCCGCGATATAGATAAATACACAAGCTGAGGGGGATCATGGTAAACGCAAAGAATCATGATAAAATGCGGAAACTGACAATACGCCAGGTTTAATATCATCGAAAGAACAAGTTGCAGGCCAACAATCGCCCATACCATGAGGCTCAAACCCTGTACTCTGGCGACAGCATTGAGGATGGGTAAAGTGATAATCATCGGAATTCCAGCAGCCATTGCCACAGAATATATTATCTTTGAGCCGAACCGATCATGCAGATCGGCGAAGAAAAAGATTTGGAACAAGCCGTTGATCACACCATAGATAGCTAGAATGTTGCCAATTCGCGGGGGATCCAATCCCAGCCCACCGAGTTCTACCGGTGTGGCGAAGAACAGAGGTTGTACATCACGAAATGCGATATCAAGAAGTGACAAAGCGGCATAGTTTCCAGCAGCTGTGATCACCCTGGGTATCAAGAGCAAACGAAGGGGTAGTGGCTTGGAGTCATCAGCGTTTGCACATTGAGCAGCATTTTCTGTGCTGAGGGATTCAGTAGACCCTGTTAGAGTCACGGGGCCAGGGGTGGCATGTTTGTGATATTTCCCCCTAAGCAAATGCCCGAGAGTCACCCTGGTAGGTACAGTCTGTCAATCAAAAGTCATCCACTCTGTATGCTTGCATGCTAGTTCGGATTAACGCACCTCTTGCAAGAAAAGGAACGTCACGACCCAAGCTAGAGCAGAGAAGGTGGCAGGTACAGCGCATGCAAGGAAATAGGGATAGTTCTTCAAGAATTGGGAATGTCTGAAGACGTTCGGGAATCGTTCAAGTGGTGGTGATAACAATCCGCCTATAAGGGGGCTGCGAAGGTAATCTCATTTCGAGAAGCGATATGAATTATCGCGTAGGTACATACCCAATGGTCCCGCCGGTCGACCAAGCTATTGGCATATACGCATACGCCTGGGCCAAGTTGGTAGAGTCGGTAATGTCCACCATCATGCTTTTAATTACGCCAACATTGCCGTTCAAAGCACCATTTAGAGCACGGCTGAGTGTTCAATCAGAACTACCACGGGAGAATAAAATGATCGAACCTTAGTATGAGTCCCGAAAAGGTTTTAGATAGGCCGAAACAATACATCGAGATAGACAATCCGAACAGGCCTGTCAAAATGACAGGCTTCCGTCCAATGTGGTCCGATATACGACTCCAATGGAGAACGGTGAGCGCTTGTGAGGCAAAGAATAGGGAGTACTGTATATACTTGAAGGTGAGGTATAAGCATCGTTCAAGTAAGACTCACCATCAGTCCGACATAGTATCCTACACTGGTTTCGTCGCCATCTGTAATGCCGATGTCTCTTATTAACTGACATGCGCCGAGCATCAAAAACTTTATCAAGTGAATCGGCTATGAAAAAAAAACATACCTGAGGTGCGAAGGGTGCGATAACTTGTGAAGTCAGTGGTTCTGCGAGCTGGAGAAACAGTATGATAGAAAATTGACGCCAAGGCAATGGTGTTCTAGCCTTCTTCTGTTGCACGGGTCGCAGCAATGGCGTCTCCTCGTCCAGCTGCTGTTGGGACATGATGGTTTGTGCTTGAAGCAAGAGCCGAAGTTGTCTAAAGGTTCTGCGTAAATATCATAGTACATAAGCAATACAATAACCGAAAAAATATGCGACTCACACTGAGTCACACAACATACTTTTTGACCTACAGATAGCGTCAGCTGCCCCTTCTGATCAAAGACCATACTGAGAAAAGCCGCTGCTGCTGGTCATGAGTCCCACGAAGTGCTGGAGCGGCCTTGACGGTATCGATGAATGAACAAACATCTATCGGATTCCATCTATGAGTCACTGGCCAGCGGACTTTATTCCTCGTTTCTAAGTTGGATGATTCTGTTCTTCTAGAAATGATCGGCGGTTTCCCTGCCAGTGTATCTCCGAGTCAATTTGGCAACGGTTCAGTCACTCAAACCTGAAGCCCTATGCATGCATGCTACCTGTAAGGTTTCTTCAATCAATCCTGCCAAAGGATGAAGAAATTCAGAAGAATGACTCTCGACATTGCACTCCTAGTATTCAGCCATGCAATGTGCGCAGCGGGCAGGCAACCGACAGAAGAAGAATATCAGTGGAGAATGGATGTTTCTACTTCCACTCTCCATATGTTCTAAGAATTCATTGCATGTCGGAGAGGGCATACCGGCTGCGAATCGTGGACGTGGGGTTTCTGCAAAACGTGGCCACGTCCGAATTACGTACTAGTGAGAACTTCTGCAGTATCACGAGCTCACCGGGCTAGCCTCAAAAGTTGGGCTTTGTGTCTTCTGGAAACAGATCCCATCACGACTGATCTGCTACGGTCTGCTACTTATGTTAACTACAGAGGACCTTGAGATAGGATGAGAGAATGAAGTACAACAGCTGAAGATCAACTCGGTTTAGCGCGAAATGCAACTCCCCATCGATGTTTGACCGCGAGCACCACTGAAATTGTCCTTTTACATGACTCTCGGCGCAATACAGACCAGATTATCGGACTTGCAGAGTTCATTGAACCAAATTACTTCGGTTACAAACAACAATTTTTGTTCGAGCCTAGGGTTAGGGTTATAATTTAGGAGGATCCTGGCAAAAAAAGAGTTGATTGACGCGTCCACGCGACTTCGGACGCGTTCTTGTTCTTCTCAATACTTACTCCACTATCCACCTTTCTCAAAAAATGACCGACGTCGAGGGCTCACCAGCCCCACGACGTTCTCAGCGCGATAAAAAACAAGTGAAACCCTATGCTTCAGGTCCGTGCCCCTTCTTCTTCCTCGTTCGCACCGTTGATTTGAGATACATGAGTAGGGAGCCAAAGTCCCAACAAGCGCAAGCGCAATGTGGAGGAGGAAGACCAGGTGGATGATCAGGAAATGGGTGATGCTGAGGTTGAAGCAGACGATGAGGAGGATGCCGATGGAGTTGAAGACGACGTCGATGATGAACCAGACACCCGCCCAGCCAAACGAAAGGGAAAGGCCACTGCGCCACGTAAAGCAAAGGTGAAAGCCAAGGGTCCTCCACCTCCAAAGAAACCACGGACGGCAAAGAATGCTGCACCGAAGCCTCAGAAAGCCCCTAAGCCGACCAAACGTAAAGCTAAATCCAACGGAAACTTTGATGCAGACAAGCTGGCGACTGAGACCAAGATTTCTGCAGACAATCCACTTTTCAGTGCGTTGGAACCCATTTCCTTGTATTTGCCTTGTTCATGTCTTGTTTGTAGACGCTATCATGAACCCGTCCGCCGCGCTGCAGTCCACCGCGGAGGACTTTTTGGACTCATTAGCCCAGAGTCCGGGTGCTGCTCAGGCGGAACTTATCAACTGTATTCTACGGGCATGCGGGTGCAATGACTCGGTGGATGCAGATGAAGTTCTAGACTATGACGGTGTTGTCGACTCGCTTGATAACTTTACTGAGGGACTGAAACAGGTACGAGCAAGACACTTTGAACCATAAACTATCTCTCACACTATCCAGGAAAATTCGCCAATATACCCCCTGACCTCCAAGTTACCGATTTTCAAGCGTTTCCGAGCGTGCTTGAGCGAGCTGATTTCACGCCTGGTTCTAAGCGCGGCCGACGTCGGAGCACTGTACACGAGTGATATGGTAACGACACTGCAGACGTGGGTCGTTGCGATGAGCAGTTCACAGATCCGAGCGTTCCGGCACACAGCAACAGCAGTGGCACTGGAAGTGGAGACCGCGTTGTGTCAAGTAGCAGCGGCAGTTGAGAAAGAGGCGGAGATTGTCGGGCGACAGCGCGAAGGAGAACGGAAGAGACGTGCAGCAAATAAAGCCCAAAATGTGAGAGAGAAGGACTTGGACGGCAAAGCGGCGGAGGTGAGGACACGCCGTGCTGCCCTTGCAGAGTACCTCAAGGAGATTGTTGATGGGTAAGTATCTTATTTACTTTATCTAATGTAGTTCCTTTCACTGATACCTGCTCTCCAGTGTTTTCGTGCACAGGTACCGCGATCTTGACCCGCACATCCGAGCTGAGTGTGTGCGTGCAATGGGTCACTGGTTTACACACTACCCCGCCCATTTCCTCGACGCGTCCTACCTACGCTACGTTGGGTGGGTGCTTTCCGATAGTGCGACACCCGTCCGCCTCGAAGCCGTACGTGCTTTATCAGCGGTCTACGCACAGGCCGAGTATATCGGTGGCCTCATGAACTTCACCGCGCGCTTCAAGCCCCGCCTTCTCGAGATGGCAGCGCGTGATACAGAGCTCGCCGTGCGCACCGCTGTACTCGGTGTCCTAGGTGCAGTCGACCAGCATGGCTTGCTGGAAGACGAGGAGCGGGAACAGATGTGCCAGCTCGTGTTTGATGGCGAGGTGCGCGTGAGGAAGGCAGTGGCAGGATTTGTTGGGGGCCTCTGGAACGAACTTGTTGAGGAACGGTTGGCGGGGCGGAATGTGGGCGAGAAAGGAAAGGAACGGGCGGGTGCCAAGGCTCTGGCGTTGTTGCTTGTGCGGTGGGATCTTGAGCGCGTGGAGGAAGAGGACGGGAGCCAGGATGATACGCAGAGAGGAGTGGCTATGAGCACAGACATTAAGGGGCGTACGGCGCTTGCTGTGGAGGCTCTGTGGGATGACGTGGACTCTGCGAGCGGGTGGGAGGGGCTTCTTGAGATGCTGCTGCTCGATCACTCTGCTGGAGGGGGCGAGGAGGATTTGGATGCCGCGGATGACTCCATCGCTGCTTCTGCGAAAAGCACCGTAGACGAGGCATGGCGTCTGACTGAGACAGAGGAGAGTGTGCTGCTGGAGGTGCTCATTGCGTCCCTTCGAAGAGCAAAAACTCTTGCTGGCACTGCGAAGAAGGCGAGTGCCTCTTGTCGTTCAGTCTGATTGGAAGGCTAAAATTCGATGATGGTAGGGCGAGGACGAGACGCTGCTCTCGGATCTCACTCGTGCACTGATCAAGGGACTTCCGAGGTTGTTCATCAAGTACCAGACGGACGCCAACCGGATTGCGAATGTGCTACTAATCCCGCCCTTAATGAACGTAGAACTGTATCTGGAGATGCGGATGATGACCGTAAGTTTAGTATTCGATGCTTTTGACTTCTTTCTGTTCGGTGATTGTTTATCTATCAAACATCTCCTCTCGCTCTTTATCTCTCTTCTTACTCCTCTGCCTATTTGCTGATACTTATGTGTGATCCATAGGCCTATGCCAATCTCTGGGACGACATCACAAAGCAATTTCTCTCCCACTCCGCCCAAACTGTGCTCACTTCTGCTGTCGCCTGCATCACCCACCTCCTCTCTTGTCCCTCGCTCAGCAACACCAACAGCACAAAGATTCTAGAACTCGAGGACGAGCTCGCGGCGCAGCTTCGTGATGCTGTCGGCGGGCGCGAGGAGATCGAAGTCGCTGGGTTCAACGAGGAC